>CAUYPK010033230.1:0-68820 GCA_963574355.1 Loris lydekkerianus
TGGGATGTGAAAAACACCACACTATTCTGTCATTTGCTGTTGCTTGCTGAACTGTGAAGAACTGCATGAACTGTATTGAAGCTGCTTTCTATACCGTTGCCAATCACCTTTTTGGACTTGGAAGTGCTATTTTCCTATGGACTCTTGCATTATTTCATTTTGCATGCATCCAGTGATTATACATAAGCAATACGTGTAATCTGCTTATATATTTTTTTAAAAATCCACCCATGCAAAATGGTAAAGTATAAATTCTGCTTTTTTGCAAAATTACAATCATAGCACATGTCATGAAAGTTTATTAAATTGGTTTCATTTAAAGATCAATATAATAGGTCTGCCTTTACTTTATAGAAAACTGGCTTCTATAAAGATTTTTTCACTGTTTACTAGTGAAATGAGAAAAGCGAAGCTATTTATAAAAGGCCTTGTGTTGTGTACATACATTGTCTTTGAAATATTTGTGATTTAGTTTATTGCTTGTAAAAGAGAAATTATATAATTTATTTAGTAAATACAACTGTAAACTATAGTTTTATTGAGAGAAATAAAATATTTTGTTCTCAACTGTGGTGGTTGATTCTGATAATTTATGGTCTTTACATTTTTTTCTTTTATTTAGTAAAAAACACAATGCCCTTTCACCCAACCCTGCAGACTACAATCAAACAAACAGGCCAAGAATTCCTGATTACTTGACTTTAAGTAGGTTTCTACTATAACTGTGAATTATTACCACTCAATTCACCAAATGTTGCTTAAGCAAGTGTCTAATGTGTACAAGGCTTGTTTCTGAGCTCGGGGTTTAATCTTGGGCCAATAATTTGGTATTGACTATATATTCAGAGAGGGTTAGGCCAGAGGGGAAATAGAAGGAAGGGAAAACACCTGCTGTTGATGACCAGAGGAGCTCATCTTTTACAAAAGGGAAATGCACATTCCACCAACAAGGACACAGCAGGGGGATGGACCCTCCTCTGTGCTTTGGGTCAAGACAGTTCTCCGGCAAGTGGGCATCTGAGTCTTCCCCATAACCTCGGTGACCCCCTCTTCACTTGTATCACAGTAGATCAGCTAAAATTCCGCACATTTCTGACTTACCTCCAAATTATTAAGTGGAAATTGACACACAAAGAGCAATTACTGTCATTAGTCCCATGCCTGGGAAGCAGGACAATTTGTTTAGAAACAGGCTGTGCTGTTCCCTGACAAGTTCTTGCAGCATTAGTCTCTAAAGCTCAATTAGGAAAGCACAGGGGTCTAGAGTGATCATAGGCTGCATCCTATAAATGTTTCCATGCTTTGTTTACAGACCAGAACATGAAGTATTTAACTGTCCCAGAACCAGCAGCCAAATAATTACACTCTTATTTCTCTCTACTTTCCATTCTGCTTTTCTTCATGACCTGGAGAGCTCAGGGGAGTCCTTAGAATGCCAAGGAAAATAGGGATCCCTTTGCATTCAGATAAACCCTTTCATCTGAACACAAAGGACTGGAGTAGCAGGGTACCAAGTGTCCACATTGTCCTCTTTGGAGCTTGCCTATGGGACCAAATGAAGAGGTGAAAGCCAGCCCTGATGCCTGCATGCCCATCAGAAAGCAATCAAGTTAATTCTTCTCTCTGAAAATTGCTCACTGGCAGTCACACCAGCTGATTCTCCTCTTTACCGTTTGCATAGCAGTTTCCAAATGGCTAATCATACAAGAAGGCTTGGATCATTGAATTCCAACTTCCTCTGTATCTGCAAATATTCTATGGGAGCAAAGAAAAAAAACAAACTTCCCATAATTCAAATAAGAGAAACTCTGCAAATCTCCATCTCTCTGGGAACTACTTATGTAATACTGCATGTTCTTGTCCAGAGGTACTTATCAGACCTGGATTTTGACAAGTCAGCTTCTAGCTTATTTTCTCTTTTTTAGCAGAATAGTGTAAAGGACACTTTTGAGCCCAAGGTTTCAAAGGTCAAATTTATAAGCAGCAAGGACATCTATCAAATGTTGGTTTAAAAACTGACGTAGCCTCTGGTTATGTGAAAGATGAAAAATACACTATGGGAATCAGGAAGTTTAGAAGATGATGCAAGAGTTTAATGACAATAATTTATAATGTACTTTATTTCCCAGGCCTGAATAGTCTACCTAAAAATATTTCCTCTGATATGTAAGAAACTGTTAACAGTGGTTACCTCTAGGGGATATCAGTAGGAATTTAGAGAAGTATGGATAGAAAAAGTAGATTTTTACTTTTCGCTTTATAAATTTCTGAACTGCTTAAATTAATTTGACAATAAATTACTTTGCTTATTAAAATAGAAACAAAACTGGGTGTAGTGGTGCATGCCTGTGGTCCCTGAGGCTGAGGCAAGAGGATCGCTTACTTGAGCCCAACAGTTTGAGGCTACAGCGAGCTATGATTAAGCCACTGCACTCTACCCTGGGTGACTGAGCAAGATCTCACCTCTAAAAAAAAGAAATGAAAATGAAGAAATATATGCATTAAAATTTAAAAATTAGGCTCGGCACCTGTGGCTCAAGTGGCTAAGGCACCAGCCACATACACCTGAGCTGGTAGGTTCCAATCCAACCCGGGCCGGCCAAACAACAATGACGGCTGCAACCAAAAAATAGCCGGGCATTGTGGGCGCCTGTAGTCCCAGCTACTTGGGAGGCGGAGGTAGGAGAATCGCTTGAGCCCAGGAGCTGGAGGTTGCTGTGAACTGTGATGCCCTGGCACTCTACCTAGGGTGACAGCTTGAGGCTCTGTCTCAAAAAAAGAAAAAAAAAACAAAAAATTTAAAAATTAAAGAAAAAGCAAAACAAAATATAAATGAGGTACACCATTGTCTTTTTATAAATGCATTTATTTATGTATTATGTGCACCTTACATAATGTTTAAATCAATAAGAAGGGACAATTTTTATAAAATCCCTTTCTCCATATTTTGGATGTTCCCCCGCCTTCCCCTGTAATAGCATTCTGTTTTATTTATACCTTTGAGGGACTACTCCTATCCCATTCCATCTGATTCTGTTGGGCTCCCAGTCCACATGAGTCAAAGTCAGGGGTGGCCACATGTCTCAAGGTAGGCCAATAAATTTATCTCTCTCAGGGATTTGAGTCTTGAGCAAAGACACATGGGGACCAGAGAGATTTGTAAATGAGTGATCCAAAAAAAGCATCTTAAAAGGCTGTTTATATGTTCTGCAGCTGTTGGCCAACGAGTTTCCTCGGTTTTCCCTGGTTCCTGTCCTACACCCTGGTTTTTCAGTTCTTCCCTCATGTGTCCTTCCAGTAAATTTCTTTTTTTTTTTAACCAAAGGAAACAAAGAGAGAAAATGACAGATTTATTGAAAGCAATAATGAATTCAGGACTGATGAGTCCATGGTTTCTATAAGACATTCAAGTGATGATGTCTAATATGAGCCATTGGAAATTTGATTTGGAATTCAGTAGAGAGATTAGAATTGGCAACACAGATTTAAAAGGTATGAGAGTGCTAGAGAGACAACAGAGTCAAGGGTAGGCCTGTGGGACAGGCTAGAAATATCAGATACTGCTATTTGTATCTGATAGGACTGTCACACTCAGTCCTTCAGAAACCTTGAAGATAATTTCCTGTGCATATGTACAAAAAAAGGGGGGGGGGGGTACTGGCCAGACACAGTGGCTCAGATCTGTAATCCTAGCATTCTGGGAGCTGAATTAGGATTGCTTGAGCTCAAGAGTTCAAGATCAGCCTTTGAGCAAGAGTGAGACCCTGTCTCTACTAAAAATGGAAAAAAAATAGCCAGGCATGGTGGTGTACTCCTGTAGTCTCAGCTAATCAGGAGGCTGAGGCAAGAGTCTGAGGTTACTGTGAGCTATGACACTGTAGCACTCTACCCAGGGGTCTGGGCATGGGGTCAGACTCTGCCTCAAAAGAGGAAGGAAGGAAGGAAGGAAGGAAGGAAGGAAGGAAGGAAGGAAGGAAGGAAGGAAAGAAGGAGAGGGAAAGAGGTGTTATCACATGGTTGATGGTTGCAGTGTAACTGAACATGTGTGGTGCCTACTCATTATTGTATAACATACAGACAGAGTAGCCAAGTGGCTGAATAAGAAATTGTACCCACAATAAGATGTTAGACCAGGTAGTAAAGACTATGAAAGGAGATTCTGCACTCATATGAAGCAAAATGACACATGAGTTTCTTAGTGACCTCTTCTGCCATCACCATGGCAACTCACATTTCATGATGAAGAGTTGGGGCCCAGGGGCAGTGCCTATGGCTCAAAGGAGTAGTGCGCCGGCCCCATATGCTGGAGGTGGCGGGTTCAAGCCCAGCCCCTGCCAAAAACTGGAAAAAGAAAAAAAAGAGGTGGGACCCTGAAGACAGACAGAACAAGAGAGCACTTGACGTTGTCCTTTGGAGGTGCCATCCAGGGCGCATGACATCTAGTGATATAGCACACCTGCCGATTAACACTAGAAAAGGCTCAGGATGCAGCAAAGCCTTCACAACATCCTTCTGCCAAAATCCACCTATAAATCTGATGTCACAAATGGATGTTTATCAAACCCAGTGATTCTTCCCCTTAACTGCACACTGGGATCAGCTGGGACATTGAAAAAATGCTGATGATTAGTCCTGCCTCCAGAGACTGGGTGAATCAGCCAGGGGTATGACTTGCCCTGCAGGACTTTCAGAATCTCCCCAGATGATCCTAATATGCAGCCAGGGTCCAGAACCACTGAATGAGCCCATGAACAGAGTTGTTTGACCTGATTATAGTGGCCTGTGCAGTATATTTTAAATTTTACCATTTTCCAAATTTAAAAATTAGTGTCATCTACCCTAAATCATTCAGATTTCAGCCTTCTGTTGGAATATCTGTGCACAGTAGGCCCTCATCCCACAGACTACTGTGCAGACTGGCAGCTGCACCTCACATAAACATTTTCTCTGCACTTCATCACTCCCCAGCCCTCCCCATTGTCGCCACGGCAAAGACCTAAGGACCGTTGCTGCTTACCGTCCCTTTTGCACTGGGGGCTTTCTTACATCACTGCTAAAAGAAATGTGAAATGCTGCTTATGCTGTGTCTCCAGCAGAGCAGGAAATAAACAGGCAGCCCAGGAAGGCCACCTGCCCTATCGGGCCTGCCACTCATTCTCCAGCACCAGCCTGACCCCTGCAGCATTTGGATGTGTGCCCTTGTTTTAAACTGATCAGCAGAGACACAAAATGCCTTAGACTAGAGCCTATTGAGCAAAGTGCTGAGGACTGAGGAGCCCCAACTCAATTATCACAATAATTAGATAGCTCTCAAAGACAAAAGAAAGCTACATAAGTACACCAAGGAAAGGGGAGGGTTTCCAATGGCACCAGAAGGCCAGTCCCACAATTCAAGAAATGCAAGAAGTTTGACAAGTTTGTATTCATTATAAGGGACATTGAGGGATGGAGCCCAAGCTGTGAAGTATTGAAATGCCTAGCTTGGAATTAATTTTAATAAAGAAGAAGAAGATTGCAACCTTATGGGCTAATTGCAGCCTTGCTCCAAGGAGCTGGAGCCCAAAGCACCCAACTTGATTCTATTTAACAATCTCCCTCTTTAACCCTCTCCAACATTGGTATTACAGGATTAGAGGACACCCAGCCTCTAGGTCTGAACATAACGTCCCCTCTGCCTGCTATACTCTTTCCTCCCAGCCCCATTCAGCAGGCCAGTTCCACGTCTCCCTGGTCTCAAGGACTCCTGTTCTCACCACCCCAGGCTGACACTGAACCACTCCTATGTGCTGCTCCAGTAACACCCTGCAATCACCCTACCATATCATTTACGTAGCTTTATAGACGCTTTTAAATTATCTCTCTACTGCCTGGGATTGTAAGCAACCTAAGAACACATCGATTATCAGTCTTGTTCACCACTATCTTAACAACCACTGGTGGAAGTTCAATAAATGATGGATGGATGGATGGATGGATGGATGGACGGACGGAAGGATGGACGGATGGGTTGGTGAGCGGGTAGATGAGTGGATGGAGCAAACTTGGGAAACAGAAGAAAGAAGGTGAGATGGAAAAACTGAAGATTGTAATCAGAAAGCAGAATCCTATAGTTGAAGATGTCTGAGGAACAACAATGTAAAATGACAGTCCAGAGTATAGGTGATGGTTATCAGCTGGCATCCAACCTGAAAAAGAAAACCTAGGCAAGGCAATTCGTAGAGAAAATTGAACACAGCAATTGTGTTCCAAAGGTGATAGAAGGGCTGAGAACTATGGGGGGTGTGGGGACGCATGATGTGAGGGATGAGACAAACTCAAGAATAAGAAATGCAGAGTCGGCTCGGCACCTGTGGCTCAGCAGCTAAGGCACCAGCCACATACACCTGAGCTGACAAGTTCGAATCCAGCCCGGGCTCTCCAAACAACAATGACAGCTGCAATGAAAAAATAGCTGGGTGTTGTGGCAGGCGCCTGTGGTCCCAGCTACTTGGGAGTCAGAGGCAGGAGAATCACTTGAGCCCAGGAGTTGAAGGTTGCTGTGAGCTGTGATGCCACAGCACTCTACCCAGGGAGACAGCTTGAGGCTCTGTCTCAAAAAAAAAAAGAAATGAAAAGAAAAGAAAAAAGAAAAAAAAGAAATGCAGAGTCATTGGCTGGGCACCCGCCGTAATTCAATGGTTACTGTGCCAGCCACATACACCAGAGCTGGCGGGTTTGAGCCTGGCCTGTGCCTGCTAAACAGTAATGACAACTACAATTAAAAAAAAAAAAAAAAAATAGCTGGGCATTGTGGCAGGTGCGTGTAGTCCCAGCTACTTGGGAGGCTGAGGCAAGGGAATCGCTTAAGCCCAAGAGTTTGAGGTTGCTGTGAGCTGTGACACCACAGCATTCTCTACCAAGGTTGACAAAGTGAGACTCTGTCTCCAAAAAAAAAAAAGAAGAAGAAGAAGAAAGAAAAGAAAAGAAAAAGAAATGCACAGTCACGCATGGTGGCTCATGCCCATAGTCCCAGCTACTAGGGAGGTTGAGATAGAGGGATCACTTGAGCCTAGGAATTGGAGTTCAGACTCGGCAATATAACAAGACCCCATTGCTTTTTTTCTTTTCTTTCTTTCTTTTTTTTTTTTTTTATTGTTGGGGATTCATTGAGGGTACAAAAAACCAGGTTACACTGATTGCATTTGTTAGGTAAAGTCCCTCTTACAATTGTGTCTTACCCCAAAAGGTGTGGCACACACCAAGACTCCACCTCTCCCTCCTTCCCTCTCTCTGCTTTTCCTTTCCCCATCCCTCCCTCCTTCTTTCTCTCTCTGCTCTCCCCTTCCTCTGCCGCCACCATGTCATTAATTGTCATTAATTGTCCTCATATCAAAATTGAGTACATAGGATTCAGGCTTTTCCATTCTTGTGATGCTTTACTAAGAATAATGTGTTCCACTTCCATCCAGGTTAATACAAAGGCTGTAAAGTCTTCATTTTTTTAATGGCTGAATAGTATTCCATGGTGTACATATACCACAGCTTGTTAATCCATTCCTGGGTTGGTGGGCATTTAGGCTGTTTCCACATTTTGGTGATTGTAAATTGAGCTGCGATAAACAATCTAGTGCAAGTGTCCTTATGATAAAAGGATTTTTTTCCTTTCTGGGTAGTGCCCAGTAATGGGATTGCAGGATCAAATGGGAGGTCCAGTTTGAGTTCTTTGAGGGTTCTTCATACTTCTTTCCAAAAAGGTTATATTAGTTTGTAGTCCCACCAGCAGTGTAAAAGTGTTTCCTTCCCTCCACACCCACACCAGCATCTGTAATTTTGAGATTTTGTGATGTGGGCCATTCTCACAGATGTTAGATGGTATCTCAGGGTGTTTTTGATTTGCATTTCTCCCATATTTAGGGATAATGAGCATTTTTTTTATGTGTTCGTTAGCCATTCATCTGTCTTCTTTAGAGAAGGTTCTATTCATGTCTCTTGCCCATTGATATATGGGATTGTTGGCTTTTTTCATGTGGATTAATTTGAGTTCTCTATAGATCCTAGTTATCTAGTTTTGTCTGATTCAAAACTATGCAAATATCCTTTCCCATTGTGTACATTGTCTATTTGCTTTGGTTGTTGTCTCCTTAGCTGTACAGAAGCTTTTCAGTTTAATTAAGTCCTATTTGTTTATTTTTGCTGTTGTTACTATTGCCATGGCATTCTTCCTCATAAAGTCTTTCTCCAGGCCAATATCTTCCAGTGTTTGTCCTATGCTTTCTATGAGGATTTTTATTGTTTCATGCCTTAAATTTAAGTCCTTTATCCATCTTGAATCAATTTTTGTGAGTGGGGAAAGGTGTGGGTCCAGTTTCAGTCTTTTACATGTGGATATCCAGTTCTCCCAGCACCATTTATTGAATAGAAACTCTTCCCCCCAAGGTATATTTTTGTTTGGTTTATCAAAGATTAGGTGGTTGTAACATACCAGATTCATTTTCTTGTTTTCTATTTGATTCGAAGTGTCTACAGTCTTTTTACCTTTCTATTTGTAGAATTTTTAAAAAGGAATCATAACCCATAGGAAAAGTGGTTCTTAATGTAGCAAAATCTCTTTGTTTTTTTGACGTTTTGACTGGGGCTAGGTTTGAACCCAGTATATGGGGCTGGTGCCCTACTCCTTTGAGCCACAGCACTGCTCTGGAAGTCTTTTTTGATGCAATATTTATGCTGTAATAAAAAAAAAATTAGTTTCTTAAAAATTAAATTAATTATTTCTGAAAAATAAAATGATAATAAAAAGTGCTAATAAAGGAAGAGTATAACACATAAATGCCTTTTAATGTGTTTTCATTTACGTAACACGTATTCTATATTCCACAGGGCAAAGGAGATGTGGTATCTCACTTTGGCATAGAAAGCTAATTTTTTATGTCTTTCATTTTATAGAAATGTCCAGGCCAGAGCAGTTTACCCCCAAAATAAGTATTATATGTATCTTCTCAGTGATATAGCCAAGATGACCCTGTTTTGTGCTGGCTCATTATTTCTTACACATGGCACACAAATTGTTTAGTTTTGGGGGGAAACATTCATCTGTATGAAGGAATCCCAAATTCCAGAAAAGTTTAGGATTTAAAGACATTTCTGAACATTTCTTATATCGAGACCACATGCTCACCTCAGGAAACACTGACACGTAAGACAAAAAGATTCATATAATCTACTAGGTATGGTTTCTGGAAGCCTCTGCTTCCCTGTGGAGAGTCTTCAGCTGAATTAACACACTAACTCTCTGTTCACAGTGGTGACCTGTGGTGAGTTTGGGGGGAGGGGAGAACAGGAACACATTTGGCTCTTTCCTTTACGATTTTGTAAATTTTAACTGACTGAAAGAAGGGTGTACTCTGGTTTACCCTTTACTTTAAAATAATCTTATCAAGCCAGGCTTTTTCCTTTTGAATGTGGTGTGGGGTGGGTGGGAATTTATGAACTGAATAGAAGAACGGAGGGCCAAATTATCTACACATGTCAATAATAACAGAATGTGTGTGTGTGTGTGTGTGTGTGTGTGTGTGTGTATGCTTGGGAGAAGTATTCAGTTGTTTTGTCTGAAATATAAAATCATGTTTCTAATGAGTTTATGTGTCATTATACTGACACTTTGAAATCTATTTGCTAGTCTTTTTTGGGAGGTGGGGGACAAAGTCTCACTGCTATGCCAAGTTAGTGGTCCATGGCTTCAGCCTATCTCACTGCAAACTCAAGCGCCCAGGTTCAAGTGATCCTCCTATCTCTCAGCCTCCTAGGTAGCTGGGTTACAGCAGCTCCTAATCAACACATGGCTAATTTTTCTATTTTTAGTAGAGATGGGGTTTCACTCTTGCTCAGGTTGATCGCCAACTCCTGAGCTCAAGTGATCCTCCCAGTTCAGCCTCTCAGAGTGCTAGGGCTACAGGCATGAGCCACCACACCCATCCTTACATTTGCTAGTCCTTGTAACTCTCAAATCATTCTGACATATGAAAGTAAAGAAATAGGTCTGATTTAATTGACTTACTGAGACCTCAACATTTTGAAGCTTTAAGGATGAGGCACAGATAAGGATGGTGATTTGGGGAATAGCATTTCCTAAAGAGATTAGAGGTGCTTCTGAAAATGTAACTCATGGGTTTGAACACAGTGGTTTATAATTAGTTTCTACTGGCTGAGTATTTTTTTCTAATGATTGCTTGAATGGTTTTAATTCTTGAGCAAGCCATACCTGGGTAAGCAAGTACATTGCATTGGGAAAAATACACAAATCTGATTTGACCAGACTTTATCAGGTATGACTAAAACAGAGATTCAACTATGAGGGAAGAGACAGTGTTTATATGATCAAGCTTCAAGTTATTTTTAAACTGTTCTTAGTCAGGCAAACAAAAAAACAGTTTTATTTGGGGCTTCTTACAGCACTGGTGAGTGTATAGAACAAACTTACTGCTTCTCTATTTTGTTTTGAACTGCTTTCAGGGCACATTTTGGATCATATTCTTAAATCCCCTTTAAAGTGCCATGTTGAGCCCTAACATCCAATGTGATGGGCTTGGGAGACACAACATTCAAGGTAATTAGATTTAGGTGAGGATATGAGTGGGTGGACATATGATGGGTTTAGTATTCTTATAAAAACAGGCAAAGATAAGAGAGCTCTCTCCCAAATTACACACATGCTGAGGGAAAGTCATTTGAGCACACAGTCAGAAGGCAGCCACCCGCAGGGTAGGGAGTGAGCCTTCTCCTCAGACCAATCATGACAGCACCAGAATTTCGGTCTTCCAGCCTCCAGAACCATGAGAAAATAAATATCTGTTGATAAGCCATTAATCTGTGGCATTTTAGTGGCCCAAAAAGGCGAAGATGAGGCCGGAATGAAGGAACTCTAGATAAAACTAACCTCCCAGATCCGTGTGACATTTTGATCGGTAAAAAATTGTACAAGAACCAAAGGGTCCCTGGTTAACTAATAATGTAATGTCTGAATATGGCTTTAAGTAGCTGAATCAAAATTTTATCTTTACCCACAGAAATGAAAGGTAGTACGTTTTATAAACAACAATAACAAAAAAGAGAAGTGTTAAAAGGATGATAAGCCATATAGAACATGTGATATTCTTCAGTTAGTGTAGATAAATAACTTGCTGAAACTATCACAAGTCAAAGACTTAAAAGGAAAATATTAAGACATGTCTTTAATAATTTGGAAATCAATTTTTCTCAAGGAATGAAAAAAAGACATAGTGTAATTAAGGATTGATTATTAATATCAGCATAGAAAGGAGGAAAGAAAAAATAAAAATAAAAGACTTTCATATCCACTCACATGGCTTAAAATAAAACATATAAGAACATAAAGGGTATGAGTGGCTATTTAAAAAAGAATTCTTACACATTACTGTTGACTGTGTGAACTGAAAAAAAGTACTTTGAATCAAACAATCTTATTTTATATTGTAAATGTGAGAGACATAGGCATAGCTATCTCATGATATTATACAGTAATTTAATTCTTATAAATAACCCAAGAGAATCTTTAATACAAGTAAAAATTGAGGTAATACAGGTATCTGTATAAATTCATTTAAAGAACATTATCTCTGATTGTTATAGTAATATATTTAATATACTAATCCAAAACACTAATCCAGTAAAAAATGGGTAAATATATTACATCTCTTAATTACATATTCTACAATAGTAAAAATGAAGGAACTCAAAATTAAAAAAAAAAAATAAAGGTACCACCTAAATGAATATTAAGTAACAAATATTGAGTCAAGAAAGTAAGTCCAATAAGATTATTTGTAGGAGAAAATTATATAAATTTCAAATATAAGTAAAAGATTATATGTTAAATACACCTATATTATTAAAACATAAAGAAAGATGAGATAAACACGAAAGTCAAAGTAGGAGTTGCTTCTAGGAGTGATACCATAGAGGAGTATCAGAGAAAAAATGATTCAATGAAATTGTTAAAATTTCAAACAGATTTTGTTCAGGACCATTGTAATAGGTCAGTAACAACTCCAATAGGATTTTTCAATGAAGAGAAATTGGGATTGACTCTGAACACAGCATGGATAAGTGGGAATTTATTGCCAAGGAGCAAGGTGGGGGTCACATGGTAGAAAATCACTAAGGAAAAATCAGGAATAAGGGGATTCTATCTAAACTGACCTACCAGAATTCCTGCTGAAGACAGACCAGGGTGGTCTGACACACGTGGTGGAGGCTAGAGGCCGGGGAACTTGCTCAGATATTGAGAGTGATCAGAGATCAAGGATGGAAGGTTCTCAGTAAACCGACTTAGCAGGTTCTTTGCTAAAACTTGACCTCTCAGAGATGTTCACAGATGGGCCCATAGGAAGGCTTGAAAGCCCGAATAAAGTTTGGTCAAAGAATCTTTGTCAGAAGGAGCATAGAGATAGATTGTAGTTGCCATGTGTATGTGGATGTTCATCATGTCTTTGAAATGCAAATTTAAATGATAATAATAAAAGCCCATGAATGAACCAATGAAGTGAGTGTGTAAAGAAATCAAGAATTTTTATAAGACAAGGCTTTTGCAGTTGAATTTTAAAAGGTAAACATTCAGGTAAAACATAAAGAAAATAAAATATAAAAAGGAAAAAGGGTTGGAATTAGCTGGGCAGAAGTGGAAAGATGCAATGATAAGTGAAGGGTATTCCAGTTAGAGATTGACTAAAATTGCAAAACATAAATTTAAGTTACTGTGTGTCAGATATGACCTTATTATTTCATACTCCGCACAACAGCCTCATTCTCATTTTACATTAGGAAATGTGGACATAGAAAGATCCTGTAACTATTGAGTGGAAGAGTACCTTCAGTTCACCAATGTACCATCACCAGACAACTGATAAGGTGTGTTATGGAAATGTGTCTCACCAGGAATAAAATATAAAGTAGAAGGGGGGAAATACTAATAACCAGCAAACCATGCTAGTCCTCCCTGCAAAGACAAGTGAGAAGCAGTTTAGAATCTAAATCTTGGCCATGCTCTCCTTCCTAAAATAATTGTAAGAGAAACAGAAGAGCAAAAGTGAAAGATGAGAGGTTGCCCTCAATCTTAGTCACTTCAAGCTAATATAACAAAATCTCATGGACTGGGTGTGCCTTCAGTTCTTTTATGGAAAAGAAACTGCTTTATTTTCAGACAACTTGCTTGTCTATATAGATTTTTAAAAATTTTGTCTTAATATAAACATAAGTGTTTTTGTTATATAGATGAATTATGTAATACTGAAGTCAGGGCTTTTAGTGTATCTGCTACCAAAATGGTATTCATTGTACCTGATAGGTAATTTTTTTTCCTGATAGATAATTTTTATCACTCAACTATTACTCCCTACTCACTTCTTAGTTTCCTTTAAACCATTTTGTGGCCACAAATACCTGTCATTTAGCTGCCTCTTGTAAATCAGAACATGTGGTTATTTATTCATCCATTCCTGAGATACTTTTTTGGAATAATGGACTGCAGTTCCATGCAAGTTGCTGCAAAACACATTATTCCATTTCTTTTTATGCCTGAGTTTACAGCAGTTCTCAACCTGTGGGTCACAACCCCTTTGTAACAATGAAAATACATGGTGGCATCAGAAGTTTGAGAACCACTGCCTGAGTAGTACCCTACAGAGGGTGGGGTGTGTGTGCATACCAAATTTTCTTTATCCACTCATCAGTTAGTTGATAAGCACTTAAGTTAATTTTATTTTCATTTTTGAATTGTGCTGTAATAAATATTTGGGTGTAGGTGTCTTTTTGACACTTTTCAGGGAAGTAGTTATTCAGTATTGGGATTTCTGGATCTAAATAACAGAAGTCTGTTTCTCACAGTTCTGGAGCTAGTAGTCTGAGTTCAGGGTGCCAGCATGGTCTGATTCTTGTGAGTTCCATACTTTAGCTTGCAGACTATCAACTTCTCCTTGTATCCTCTTACTGCGTAAGAAGCAAGGTTGTTCTCTTGGGTATCTTTCTTAAGGACATGAATCTCATTCATGAGACCTCCATTAGTTATGACCTGATCACTTCCCAAAGGCCCCACCTCATAATACCATCACATTAGAGGTGAGGATTTTCGACATATGAAATGTTGAAAAAGTTATTGGGGTACACCATAACAGCCATCCATAGCACTCCCTGACTTCTGATAATTATTGTTGTCACAAGAGCTGAGCACACATACTCAGCTTTTCAGAACCTTAATAAAAAAAACTGGCCAGGCTTTTAGGAAAGAACATGTGCAAAGGTATTAAGGCTCCCTCCACAACCCTCCAGGGGCTTAGCCTCCAGGAGTCTCAGTTCAGGAAAATGCAGAGGCATTTTCTGTAAACTTGTTTAATTTCCATCTGTTTGTGACTATCCCACATTTTTTATCTGCTATTGATTCCTAATTTGATTTAATTATGATTGAAGAACAAACTTTGTATGATTGCAGTTCTCTGAATTTTTATTGGGACTTATCTTACGGCTTGCTGTATGGTCTGCCCAGGATAATATTCCATATGCACTGCTGAAATAAGTGTGTAGAAATAAGTGTGTTGTTCAGAATGAGCATTTCCACACTGAGAGGCGTACACAAAGTCTAATGACTTCTGAGGTGGAGAGCAGGGTGTGCTGTGTCACTGAGCAAAGCCATGCTCATTGTAGACCAATGGCTGGGAGTACAGGGCTCCATGGGAAGGGCAACTTAGCAGGTTTTCTGTTTGCTTCAGACTTGTTGACCTTTTAAGAAAGCATCAAGATACCCAATGTATTTTGGGTAGTTTGGGAGAGGAGACATTTCCTCTCGTTCATCATGCCAAAATTACCTGTTTGATGTGCAGGTCCTTGAGAAAGAGAACAAGTATACAACCCAAAGTACAGAATGGCTGACATGGAGGAGAGAATTACAAGTGATTAAATTCATCACTTCCTCATAGGACACTGAGCCTCTGCTATTGTCTTCAGCAACACAAACAAAAGTTCAGATGAACAATAAATTTGTGAGTCACAGTATGTTTGGGAAACCCACTGCTGTATCAGGCATTGCTGCTATTCTTTAAATGTAGTACATACAGGTTGATTGAGAGATGATCTTATGTTTTCTATTAACACTTAAAGATACTAAAATATAAAGCACATAAAAGTCTTGATTTAAACTAATTGAGTTTCTGAACTAGTGAAAAAATCAGGATCATCAAGTTTTATTTTGTTTTGTTTTGTTTTCTTTTCTTTCTTGTTGGACTGCCCTGTGGAAGACATAGAGCTACTACAACTGCAGAATTAACCCCAATCCACCAAAGCAGTGGCTGGTCTTGGACAAGCAGTTTCATGAAAAGTGGGAACCAGGAGCCCTGGCATTCTGCTTGTATCTACAAATGGAGAGTACCACATCCTGATGGAATATGAATTCATGATAAGGCCAATGCATTAAGGGAGAAAACCATGGAGAATGGTAAGAAGGATCTCTATTCCCATGGCCTAAAGTATTCACTGAAAGGATTCTTATGAATAGTATTTGTGATCTCTCTTCTCACTATCTTCTCCATGTACGAGTAATCTCCTTGCATCTGCTTCCATTAATTTCACTAATATGAAAGTATGGTCATCCCAACTGCACCCAAGGCAATAATGTAGTAAATCATAATCACACTCAATTCTTGTAAATTGTAATTTACAACTTGTAAATTAATGTTTTTAATATCATACTTTGGGAAACACAATATTAAAATTACTCTATAATCTTGAAATTTCACTTCTGGGCATACACATATATTCAGAAGATTTGGAGGCAGGAAAACAAACATGTATCTGTACACTCATGTTCATTGCAGCCCTATTCACAGTAGCCAAGAGGAAGAAGCAACCTCAATTATCAGTGAGAATGGATAAATGGATAAACAAGAGATGGTGTGTGCATATGCATATATCCCTGTATTATTTAGCCTTACAATAAAATGGAATTCTGACACATGCTATAACATGAAAAAAATCTTAAAGTTCTAAGTGAACTTAGAACTTAGTGAAATAAGCTGGTCACAAAAGAGCCACTACTATATGATTTAATTCATCTGAGGTACTGAAAATAGTTAAATTCTTAGAGAGAAGGTAGAATGGTGGTTGCCAAGAGTTACATGTGCAGGGTAGACAAGAGAGAGTTATTTTTTAATGGGTAGAGTTCAGAAAGGGGTGGAGAGGATGGTTGCACAACAGTGTGAATTGCTAATGGCACTCTACACTGAAATATGGTTAAAATAATAAATTATTTTTATTTCCATTTCATAACAAAAAGTTTAATTAATAAATTTGAGAACTCTTATGGGGTAAGGCAATAAATGAATTTGGGAGCACATTAATATTATGGGAAGGCTTGTGTATGACTGCTCTAAAATCATGTGTTTGAAACTTCTCTTCCAAACTTCTATAACCTCATCCTGTATAGTAGTGTTCTATTAAATCTTCTATCCAAAAAGACTTTTGATGAGGTTAGGACTTTTTATTATCTTTGTTATCTTTTATAGCCTTTGTTAGGCTAGGATTTTATATTATCTTGTATTTTTTTTTTTTTATCATAGCTATTTAAGGGAAAACGCATCACCACCATTTGACTTGTGTATTTATTTTTCTAATATCAGCACAATCAAATAGTCAGCATGTCCAAATATTTTTGCAGAGTTAACTTCTTTATGTACTTTCAAATATAAGTTTAGTTAATTAACACCTATACATAAATAAAATAAACTCTGGAAAGTTTCTTGTGTTTTTCTCCCCATACAGATATTAATAAAAAATACACGTGTATGTCTATGATCAGAATTGGACTTCAACCATATGAAACCAAAATAGTCAAATATAACTCAGTAAATATTTTCTGAACAAATCCACAGGTTAACAAACTACCAAAAAGATAGTCGATAAGAGCTGTTAATGGGAATAAGCTTTGTTTTTTCTATCTCATAAAGGCTTTGAAATAAACAAAGGTATTTGCATGAAATGTTTCACATTCCAAAACTTCATAATTTTTTTTTGAGATGACAGAGTCTCACTGTCGCCCTCAGTAGAGTGCTGTGGTGTCACAGCTGACAGCAACCTCAAACTCTTGGGGTTAAGTGATTCTCTTGCTACAGCCTCCTGGATAGTTGGGACTACAGGCGCCCGCCACAATGCCTGCTATTTTTTTGGTTGTAGTTGTCATTGTTGTTTGGCAGGCCCAGGCTGGGTTTGAATTTGCCAGCTCTGGTGTATGTGGCTGATGCCACAGCAGCTGAGCTACAGGCGCTGCACCAAAACTTCCTGACTTTATAAGCATTATTTTATGTCTATATGTATTTATGTGTAACAGTTTGTGTGTACTGTGTATATATATGCACCGCTGAAATTTAATCCCAAATTATCATGTTCCACTCTATTGAATAGCATGAAAAGTAGAGAAACAATAGTGGGTAAACTGGATATTCTTTACCTGTTTCACTTCTTCAACAGTAGGTTGGATAAGAATGTAGTTCAAAGGACATTGACAAGCCTTTTGTTATGTGAATATTTTTTACTTAACTAGATCTGAATAAAACACAGATAAAAGTTGAAGAGATCAATCTTCTTAAAAGACGGAAAGAGATCCTGTCTGCCTCCAAATAAAATTGAATTACAGCATTTTTCATGTCTCTCTCAATTCCCACGTTCCTTAAAGATTGGAACTTAAATTTAAGAAGTAGGCAGAAGTTTGCTTCTAGAGAATGACATTTTCACTATAATAGTCATCATTATTTTAATGCTTATAATGTCCAATCAATGATAAATGTCAAAATCATAACTGAATTTACTGCTTGCCATATGAAAGTTGAGATACATGGATAAAATCTACTTTAGAATGATGAAAAAAGAAAAGAAGAAAAGAGAAATTATTATGGCTTTTCTCCAGGGAGTATTTCTTTTAAAAATGGCAGAGATGGGCCTTAAAGGACCAAATTCAAAGAGTATAATAACATGTGAGATAATTGTATTCACTTTCTGCTTTTCCAACCAGCATTCCACTGTCTATGATTAATAGTATTATTTAATTTTGTTGGGAATATTGTGAATAAGGAGATGTTTCAAGGAGAGATACTTAGAATTAGAATTAAGTAAAAGAAAATAAGACAAAATTGAAGGTTAAATAAAGGTAAAGTGAGAGCTTATATATATGCCAAGAACTTTAAAATAGTATCAAATTATATATTGACATGAGTATTGGTATTCTATTATAGATAATATTAGCCTCCCTTTCAAGTGAACAATAACAACACAAGATTAAGAGGTTATGTAATTTGCAAAAGGTGTACAAGTTGTAATGCTAAGTGCTTGCTTTATTCACTGGTTTTACTCATACCCTCATCCCCAGCACCAAGTGGACAAATGAAGAAAGACCTATTCTAGAGTATGTATTTGACAAAGTAACATTTGGCTGTGACACTGAATTCAGCTGAGAAAAGGTACAGGAAAAAAAATGTATCAAAAACTAAGATTTTTGAACACTGGTCAAAAGTCTCTGTTTGTTGAATTTTTAGTCTTGGCTAAATTGTGGTCGAGCAAGCACTAATGTGTGGGAGTTCAAATGAGGTTAAGAAGGGCCATTTGGGGCAATGTCAGGAAGCTTAAAGGCACAATTTCTCTGAGGACCTATGTGACTAGGAACCTGGATTATATAGCTTATAGACAAACAGAGCTTCGTAGAAATGTGTAGAGAGCAGTACAACCAGATCATACTGGGGTTGTGAAATCCAGTACATCAAAGGCACCCATTTCAGGGACTCTGCCATCTGGAGGTCACGATGACTTCTTGGCCAGGGGCCCTCATTATGTCTGAGTGCTATGAACGGATTTTAAGCCTTCTGTTAGAAAAGTGTCTAAGAAAAACTAGATCTTTAATGAGTCATTAGTGAGAGTGAGTGGTTACAAAATATGATGGGAGAAATAAATCTAAAAGAAAGAAAGGTTTTAAAAATTTTCTGAAGAAATAGAGGAGAATGAAGGTCATTGCCAGGATGCAGGATGTGGCAGAAACAGAGATCTGATGTGGAACTTGCTGCCCAGTGCATGTTGCAGGGTGTAATCAATAGTCTTTCCCTTGCCTTTCACATGCGTTGATCTTTATTAAATATTGAGCACACAAAATTCTATCTCAGAATCTGTTTCTGGAAGAGCCAACGTGGAAAATGAGAAGTTGTTAGACCAAAGAATGTGTTTCCAAAAAAAGAAAAAAACAAAGAAAAGTACTATTTTTTTTTTTTTTTCCGTAGAGATATATTGTGTTTTCAGAGGTATATAAAAGAAAGGGAAATCTTGGAAAAGTGATCTAAGCCCCGTTTATTTATAAGCACCTGAGAAAATCTTTTGCTCTCGTCAGGGGAGAAAACACTGAGATTGGGGGGAAAAAGGACTAGAATCTAGTCATCCGGACTGAAGTGAATCTGAAACATGTATCATTTGTTTAGCTGTGTCATGTTGGGCAAGTTGCTTGTTATCACTGAGACATAGCTTTGGTTTTGGTAAAACTGTCTACGAACTAGCCAATCAGAGGCATTCTCCCTCTATGAACTAGCCAATCAGAGGCATTCTCCCCCTACACCATGACCCGTTTATTACTCTACCTTCTTTGCTCCGGTATCCTTTGTTAATTGCACTAGAATGTCCTAGTAACTCAGAAAATAAAAGCACAAGTATGCAATAAATTATAGAGATGAGTTGTACGCAATATGTAATTTTTTAAAACAACTGATCATTAACACTTATTCTGTATTTGAGAAAATAAAGCTTCTCCCCAAATTTCTCGTTTATCTGTAATATCCTTAATATTTTTTGTCAAAGAATTTAATGTCTAACAATTATTTTCTTCTGATTAAATTTAGATCATTGCAACAGTATAGATCTTTCATAGAAAGAAAATATTCTTTCCCTCAATGCAAAACTTTAGAAAACTACATAAGGATTTTTCTTTTAAAGGGTGCACAAAGGGTGTCTATATTATGATGACAACTTCAAGCTTCGTGAACAAAACTGACGGTTTCTTCCTTCCCCCCTCTAGTACACATGTGCATATTTTTAAAGCACTGAAGACACATAGTATGCCATGGTTTTTATATATGTTCATCTTTGCTGGATGGACCTAGAAAGAAAGGACAACTTGGGCTGTGTCCCCAGCAGCTTTCAAGAGTTTGACATGTATAACGGGAAAAAAAGAGAGGGAGGGTGAGATAAGTTAATTATAAGTGAATTAGGTATAGGTTGTAGGCAGCAAACGGCTTTCAAATTGTTCTTACCTGAGTTCCTTATTACCTAAGATGGAGGAGGAGAGGGTAGGCAATTATTCCTTATTCTTACTCTAACCACAACAGACTTACAGTTTAAACCAGTAAGAGCAAAGGTACTCACATAATTGTACACACATTGTATTCTGAATCCACTATATCCTGATGGTATGATCTAACAAAACCTTTCTGAATCTCAAGACTTTGTTTTTGCAGCGGGTTTCGTGGGCTCCACCTGATGAAGTTATTTTGAAGATGAAATGAGATAGCATATGCAAAGCCGTAAAGTGCTGCCTAGCAAGTTTGCAGTTAGTATAACACAGCAAATTTTTTCTCTTCCCATTTCTCTCCCTAAAGAAGAGCTGCACCATGTGGTAAGATGTCTTTAAATTACTAGATGTTGTAACTACCAAGATCAGTTTATCAATAGATTATAACTTCTAGACAGAGTTTTATTCTGCCTCTCTGAATCTTAGGTAAGTTTATGAATGTTATGATATTCGTCACATCATGGAAGCTAGCACATAGATTTCTCCTGCACAATTTACAAGCATATTTTCTTAGAAAACATTATAAAATAAAGAAAACTAAAGATAACTGACTAGATACAACTACTGTGTGCCTCTTTCACAGGAAGGAATCCAAATTAGTGAGTATTCATGTTTTGAATAGATACTCTGAGAAAGAACACTGGAATTTAACAGAAAAGTGACAGAATGAGGAAAGCAGAGGAGAGGGCAGCCCGATAACCTGCTCAGCCAGGACCCTCAGGTAGAGGGCACTTCTCTAAGGCTGGACAAATGTGAATGAGACATCTCTATGGTCCCACATTACTGCCAGGGGGCTTTCAGAATCCTAGCTGCAGAAGAGTGCTCAGACCCTTGTGGGCCCCCAGACTAATGCAAGGAGCCAGAGGGTGTACAGATGAATTGATCAAGCTCTAGTGAAGTCCTCCAGGCTATTGTGCCATTTGGGAAGTCTCTGTCCTGCGAGGTGCTGCCACCTTCACTACTGGAGCTATATCCACAGCACGACTGAGGGAGCAGAAAAGCTGGGCGGTTTCACGCGTCTCAAAGACAGTCAGCTCTGCCGCTGGTGAGGGAAGGCGGTGGGAGGGACCTGCAGCAGCCACAGCTGCCTTCCTTTGCTGAGCAGAACCTGCCCTCCCTGCCCTTCCCCTGGGAACATTCAATGCATTCTGGAACCCCAGCCCAGTGGTCCGCGCTGCTGCCCCCGCCACCACCTCTGCTAGATGGGAGAAGGAGCCGGCAATCATGTGCTTTCATGCACCCCAAAGACAAAGGCTGCTGCCACTGCTGATGGAGGGAGGTATGAGTGCCCGGAGGCCCTCTGGCTGCCTGCCTCCACTGAGAGGGGCCTGCTCTCCCCGGTGGCAAGTCCTTGGCACAACTTCCTTTCCACTGTCTCCAGTATCCCAGATGCAGCCTGCAGACATTCTGGCAGCCCAGCTCACAGTGCTCTGAGTTGGCACCTCCCACACCATGGCCACCAGGCCGGGAGGAAGCATGGAAGCCAGTACCTTTGAGCTCCCCAAGATCAAAGACTTCTGTTGCTGCTACTGAAGAACAGGGGATGTGAGCAGATTTTATGCCCCCAAGGTTCCTTCCTCCACTGTGCAGGTCTCATTTTCCCAGTTGGGGAGTCTGCAACACCATCATTGTACCCTGCCTGAACTTTCCAGTTACAGCCCAGGGGCACTATGGTGGGAGCCCAGCCCATAGAAATATGTATCTGCAAGGTCTCAGTTGCCAATCTCTGCAGCTATCAATCTCTGCTAATTCCTCTGAGATCAGAGAGGGCAGGCTCACAGTGTACCAGCACTGCCTCAGCTTGAGTGTTCTACCCACCACCAGGGTATCACCTTGCCCTCCCTATAGTCAGCTCCTGAACCCAGGAGGACTTGAGGACAGGTCTGCCAACCCAGTGTCAGTCTGATCCCCTTCAAGGGACTGGGGATTAGAGATACCCTAACCTAACCTAGCCCCAATGGTGCCCACACTTACTCCCATCATAATTGTTGGCAACTCCACAGGTGCATGTGCTGAAAAGTAGAGCCCTCTCCCTCTCTGCAAAGCAGCAGTTTTTTCCTACAGAAGGGAACACAGGAATCACAAAGATGTCTGTTGGGGTGAGGAGGAAATATATTCAACCTTAAAACCATCTAGGTGGAGAATTGCAGGACAGGCCTTTTATTTTATTTTATTTTTTTATTTTTTTTATTTTTGTGACTTTCCGCAACATTGTGGCCTGGACTTGGGTGACAGTATCTGACCTGAGAGTTACAAGCACCAGGAGCAGCATGATAGGGCAGTGAATGGTGTGTTCCCGCCAAGATAAGATGTGGAGCTGGTGTAGGACTCTTTTTCTCCCATGAAGGCCTTGGTAAAATAATCAGGAGATTCCCCATCACACCTGTCACTGCTGAAGCTGGCAATCATTATTGGAGCATCCATGGGTGAGCTTGACGGTTCAGCCCTGCATGCTTTTTATCATTCCTTCAAGGCCTGAGCAAGGAACTCAGGGTACCAGGCACTCCACAGACTAGTCTATCATCTGAGACAACCCAGAGACCCCCAAAGGTAAAAAGACAAAATAAAAGCCCAGACTCATGCCCATCAGCTTCTGCTGCAGCCAGCTTTTACACATTGTGCTGCCTGCTGGCCCTGGAGGTGAAATCCTCAATTCAGTATAATACCGGCTATCAGAAGGGCCTAGTGCCGGAGAATCAGGTAAGTTTCCCGAGACTTCCATAACTCCTGTCTCATACACTCAGTGCATCTCTGCTATAGTCAGCCTTTGAGAAACCCACAACACCAAGGCTAGCCATGATCAGAGAGCTTTGGGCACCCGAAAGCCCCCAAATTCAAAGCCAAGCAATTTAACACAACAAACTTTATAGTCGCATGGGGAAAAATAATGATGATTTAAAAAAAAAAAAAAAAAAGATAAAAAATTCCTGTCAAAATTAAATTCCAACGGACGACATGACAGCTTCTCTAGATGAAAAAGAAGATGCAAAAGCATGGACGTTTTGGTGGTGTAAGGGAACAGAATATTTTGACACCCACAAGGATCATAGTAGCTCTTTAGTTGTAGATCCCAACCAAAATGAAAATTCTAAAATGACAAACAATTCAAAATATGAATTGTAAGGAACTTTAATGACATCAAAACAAAAGTTGAAAACCAACAAAGTAACCAAAAAATTAGTTGAGGATGTGATAAAGAGATAGATACCAAACATATAAAACTTGTAGAAAGGGAAGGCTAATGGATTTAATTACAAAATGTAGTTGAAAGCTCAAACAACAGAATAGACTAAGTCAAAGCAAGAATTTTAGAAGTTATCAGGAGGTAAGAAGATTGCTTGAGTTTAGGAGTTTGAGGTTGCTGTGTGCTATGACTGGCACTCTAGCCTCAGGCAATGGAGTGGAGTGACATTCGTTTCAAAAAAAAAAAAAAGAAAGAAAGAAAGAAAAAGGAAAAAACCTTCCTACTGATCTCATCATCCCCATTATTTCTGCGTTTTAATGAAAAAATAAAAAATAAAAAAGAGAACATAAAAGGAATTTCAGAACTTAAAAGACAGGTCTTTTGAATTAACCCCGTCAGACAAAACTAAAGAAAAGAGAATGATAGATATAAATAAAGTCTTTGAGAAATGTGGGAGTATGTGAAACATCTAAACCTACAAATCATAGGTATCCCTGAGGGAGAAAAAGAAACAGCAAAAAGTGTTAAAAACGTATTTGAAGGAATAATTGAGAAAAAGAATTCCCTGATCTTTCAAGAGAGAAGAAGGTCTTCACCACGGCATTATAGTCATCAGATCATCCATACTCAACATGAAGGAAAAAATATTAAAAACAAGAAGACAAAAATGTCTAATTAATTATAAAGGAAAGTCCAAGCAGGCTAACAACAGAATTCTCTGCATAAACTTTACAAGTCAGAAGTGATTAGGGTCCTATGTTCAATGTTCTCAAAGGAACGAACTGTCACCACCAATTTTATATTCTGCTAAACTAAGCTACATAAATGAAGAGATGAAGTCTTTCCCAGACAAGCAAATGCCAAGGGAATTCTTCACAAGAGCAGCCTTGCAAGAAATGCTCAGGAAAGTTCTAAACAGGGGAAGGAATGGTCAATGCTCACCACCATAAAGGCATATGAAAACATAAAACTCACAGTTTCTATAAAAAATTTTCACAATTGAGAATTCACAATAATTGAGTAATAACATTATGACAGGAACAGTATCTCACATATCAATATTAACTTTAAACTTAATATTAAAGCATAATTAAGAAATTGCATCAAATGTCTTATGTTCTTGCAATGTACTCTTTATCTTCCATCGATAATGATACAAAAATTCTATTTTCTCATCTCTGAAATCATGATAACACTGATTGATTTCATAGGAATTTGTGAGAATTAAACAAGACATTGAGTTCATGGTTATTGATATAGTAGTAAAAATTTGTGGAGAAGCAATAATCCATTGTGCTCAATTCTAATGTGAAGGTAGTAGACGATCTAGTACAAAGTAGGAGGTAGGGGAATGAGGGATGGAAGAGAGGGGAGGAGAAAGGGGGATGGGAGGTCTCAGGGTATGCCACACCTCTTGGGGCAGGACACAATTACAAGAGGGCCTTGAATCCCAAACAATTAAAAAAAAAAAAAAACTTAAATATCAGCTATATGTTTGAAACTCTGGTATTATTACCAAGAAACTTACTATTGATTTTATTTATCTTGGCTTCTCAACTATATAAAAAAGATAAAGTATTAAAATATGTAGTTCTATGTAAAATGCATACCCAGATCCATAAGTAATTCTGACTTTCAGATCTTAGTTAGGAAATTCATTTTGTAAGGTTATAACAGCTATAGATATTCTCCTAATGAGTCTTCGCAAACCAAATTAGAAGCATTCTAGAAATGATTCACCATTTTAATGCCATTTAAAAAATCTGTGATTCAGGAGAGGATGTTAAACTATCAGCAAGAGTTTCAAAAAATTTGATTCCCACCCTCATGATGGACTTTATGGAGTATGAGACCTCAGAAAGGGAAGTCATTGCATATGGGGGGAAAATACGAAGAGAACTAGAATTAGAAGCGGAGTCTGGAAATGTGACTGAATTTCTGCAAACTCATGAAAAATCTGAATGAATAAAAGAATTTTACCTCTTACAGATAAGCAAAGAAAATTGTTTCTTGAGATGGACTCTTTTCCTGGTGACAATGCTCTGAAGATTGTTGAAATGACAACAAAGAAATAGAATATTACCTAAATTTAATTTATAAGTACTAGTAGGATTTGAGGTGACTGACTCAAATGTTGAAAGAAGTTCTACAGTGGCAAAATGTTATCACCTAGCATCACGTGCTACAGAGAAATCATTGGTGAAAGGAAGACTCAATTGAGTGACAAATTTCAATTTTGCCTTATTTTAAGAAAAGGCTATAATCACCCCCCAAATTCAGCACCACCCCTCCCTGAACAGTCAACAGCCATCCACATTAACCAAAGAGCCTCCACTAGAAAAAAGTTACACTCCTGAAGACTCAGCTGATGAAATTTTACAGAAATAATTACTTTTAATTAAAAGTACTTCTTTTTTTAGACACCGTTCTATTGCACGCTTAATTGATTAAACACAGTGTTAGTCTAAATTTTATGTGCACTGAGAAAAAGAAAAATTTGACTCATTTTATTATGATGTTTCCTCTGTTCTCGTGGTCTGAAATAGAGCCCACAGCATCTCTCATTTATGTGTGTACCACTATAGGTCTAATAGAATGGTCAAAATCCACAACATTGACAACATCAAATGCTGGAGAGGATATGGAGCAACAAGAAGGCTTATTCAGTGCCGATTGAAATGCAATGGTAGAGTACCCACTTTGCAACACAATTGGCAGCTTCTTAGAGAACAAATCATAATTTTACCTTATTATCTAGCAATTGGGCTTCTTAGCATTTACCTAAGAATATAGAAAATGTACACCAAAACCTGCACACTGTTGTTACAGATGCCTTACCTACATCTCATGTGGCAGCATATATTATGATTCACAACATTACAACAACAAATATCACCAGGATGGCAATGGAGAATGTTGATTAATCCTAATAGCTGCTTTAGCGCAATCTTATTGAAAGAGTTCTTCTATTATGTAGATATTGACAAGTTTAACACCAACATTAAGGGATTATTATTATAATACTATTCAGGTTCAAAAAATAGTCTTCTTTTTTAATAGATGCGAGAAATGCAAGTATCCATCATTTTACATTTTACATAATTTATTGTGAGTTCATATTTGTAATGGTTCTTTCATCATTAAGACAGACTTCAGAGAGGAGATATTTTCTTTTGTAGCAGTAAACAATATTTAAAAGAATAGCGAATTTGCCTTTCCTAAAATTTCTTCTCCAAGAAAATACAGAACATGTCTATGCTTTCATTTAATATTCACAGTGATTCCACCTCAGAGACATTCTTAACCCTATATTATAAATTGAGAAAAACTGAAGGCCTAATTGCTCAAAGAGTCCCAAAAATAATTTGCATATTTCTTCTACAAAATGGAATATTTGTAATGACTTCCATTATTAAAAATAATGAACATAAATTTCACTGTAGTTAGGTTTACTCTTTACCCTTGAGATGTCCTTTCCAAGTTAGAGCCTCTCTGCCCTTTATTTCTGAGAGATAAATATTCCTCCAGTATCTCAATTGTCAGGCTCCACTATCACAAACTTCCTTTAAATCTCTGCAGACTTGCATCAGCTAAGTTATGTAAACTGGAGTTAGATTAAAATTGTATCCTTATTCATGCAGCATACATTGATTTCTTTTTCAGAAATGGTTATGTCATTTTCAAGTATTATATACTTTTAAATTTCCTCTGAAATGACATAGTCAAGACATTTTGACAAAGAAATTCAGAGAGATAAATTCAAAGATAAGATTGTAAGAAAAATACATTTTACACTAATATCCAGAAAAATACACTTAAAATTAATTTTCAATTTAAGAAGATGTATTATTTGTAGTGCACAAGTGAATAGCCATAAAAGATGGTGCACTTTACTAGAAGGAACATAAGATTGATTATGAAACTTTTTGGATTCTTTTCCTAGTTTTGCTGTTGCTTAACTTCGGTAAGATTTAAAATATAGTCAACTCGTCACTTACTTCATGCATATGAACTAAATTAAATGATTCCCCTCCCACCCATATGGTGGTATTTCTGCACAGATGCAGTTAGTATTACATGCTGTGCAAAATCCCAGCTGTAAAGTGAAAACAAGGCTTTCATTTATTTTCTATTGTTTTTATTTTTTTATTTTATTTTTTTAAAGAAGCAACTGAAAAGCAGAAGGGAGAAAAACATTAGCTGGGTCCACAATTTAGTGATGGAAGGGCTAGAAACAAAAAGGGAAAATGTAAAGAATTTAAAGTGAAATGTATATTCAAGATGGAAAAAATTCACATTCGTAAGCTGCTTAAAATATATGTTCTTCAAAAGACATGTCCTTCAAAAGAAACATTCAGTAGCCGCAAATGTTCTCCAGACTTCTACTGAAGAAAATGAATTCTTAGAGAAAAATCTTTATCCTCAGTTTTGATTCAGTTTAGATTCAAAAATCTAAAAGAGGTTACACAATTTGTAACACCTTATGTTATACCAACCAGTATATGATTAAGGCTATGGACAGTTCTCAGTTTAAATACTAACTTGTTCAGCAGGTAGGTTTAAAATAAATTCTTTGCTGTAATAGGGATATTTTTGTGATGGATTTCTGTCTAGTATATTCTTTGGTTCCAGATCCCTAGGGGAGTGAAGCAGATTTATAGTTTTTTGAAAAGCCACTTTGGAAGGATGCAGCATTGATATGTGTGTACGTATAATAGGCAGAGACAGCAATGTGCTTGAATATTCAAGGGAACTTTCTAAAATGATGCTCACAAAACCATTACAATTCATGATCAGTTTTTAGATAAAATCATTTTAAAACATTGTCACTACGTAATTAATTTTATGACAGACACAGTCTAATTTTAAGTTTCTCTCTCAGCTGAAGTCATGTAGGTAGGTTTCCCAGAATAATTTATACCAGTGACAAATGCTTTGGCCTGCTGAGTGTTAGGACATTTTATTTACTTGGAAGTATTTCATCAGCATATAATAATGCAATTTTAGTGAAAGAATAAGATTGAAAGAAAGTTTGCATCCCTCCCACGTCAGCCTTCTACTTTTACCATAAACACACAGAATAACAGGAGGCAAAATCACAAATAAAAGTGTCATCTTTGCTATTTGTTCTCTTGAGTCACATATGTAATATAATTCTCTTTACCTCAAATGGATATTTGTTATCATTTAGTATATCTTAGTAGTAGAAGCCAGTATCTTCCTAGAAAAATAATTATTTTGTGGTAGAAAAAAAATTTTTTTTCATTTTTTTTAAATTTCGGATTGATATGAGGCTACATACAATTAGGCTACGTGGTTCGTGGTTCGCTTTTGTAAGGTAAAGCCTGAGTTACAGTTGAGTTATTCACCCAGGAAATGTGCCATATAGCCAAAAGTTGTATCCATTAGGTGGGAACTTATGGGACCCCTCTGCCCTCTCCCTTCTTTTTTAATTTTTTTGATTCTGTTCTTAGTCTTTTTTTATTTTTAGTTATTTATTTATTTTATTAAATCATAGCTGTGTACATTAATGCAATCACAGGGCACAATATGCTGGTTTTATGTACAATTTGAAATATTTTCATCAAACTGGTTAACATAGCCTTCATGGCATTTTCTTAGTTATTGTGTTTAGACATTTATATCCCACACCTTGTAAATGTCACATGTACCCTTGTAAGATGCACCGTAGGTGTAGTCCTATGGTGCCCTCTCTCTTCTTAAATTTAATTGTGCTTTTCTCTTACCTGGGCCTGTAGTTATTGATTTGCTAGTTCCAACTTAGTATTGAGTCAACAGGATGCTTACTTTTCTGTAGGCAGAATGGGGACTGAAGTCCCCATTCTTAGCAAGGGAGGGCACCCCCAGAGAAAGGGAAAATTAAAAAGTAAGCTGAAGGAGTCTGAACAAAGAAAAGTCAGCTAATTTATCTTTAAGCTAGCCACTGCTAAATTTTTTATCTGAACAACTTTCCTGCCTTTCCTAAAATTCTGGCCTATTGGGGATACAGTTTACACAAATGCCCCTGCTGAGTCTTCTAACACTCTGAGGAAAACAATGGCCCTAGAAGAGACTGTGGCAAGTCCTAGGAAAGATACCTCTTCTAGGTCATTTCCTACCCATTAAACAGACAAAGCAGACACCCATTGTGGAGATTTGCACTTGACTAGGGAAGAGACCGTGGGAACAGGTGGAGCCCTGAGATACTGGCAGGGGGGCTCATTTCTCTCATTGCAGAGGAAAATCTTCTCAGGTGGTGATGAGAGGAAAAATGCCTCTCTCCCACCAATTACTCAAAGGAGATTAACACCAGTGGTGTTTTACTCCACAGTAAACTAGCAGACTCCCTAAAAATCTGTGTGTGTGACTTCAGACAGGAGGCTTCCCCCATACAAGGCTCAAGTTTCAGATTCCTCAGAATTGCTCAAATCCTTAAAGTTAACAATAATAGCAATAGAAGCAATATGCTCATTTGGGGAAACTTCTGGTGTCTTTGTCCCCCCCTCAGCTTACCACCTGGGCAAAGAGAAGAGATTTGAATATCAGCTGAGTGGAACGGAGATTCCACTTGCTGGAGCCCACAAATGGGCAGTGGAGTGGTCCCCTGAGCTCCCACCTTTGAAAATTCTATTCTGTGTCTCTTGTCTCTTTCTTTAGCGTAGTTCCTAACTTAATATTTCTTCAATTGGTTGCACCAGTTCCCCAAAATAGTCAGATTTGCAATATCCAGTAATTATAAATTTTTATTCCTACAACTGTGTTCCCACTTAGAGCACTCCAATTTTGTGTGAGCCTATCATTTCTCAAGCATTTGCAGAATACACATTCATCTTTGTGAATAATTGACTTCAGACATATTCAACAATTTTGAATACTCTGAAGACACATTTTAAATGTAAGACACACAGTTTATCTTTTTTATGTGTCCCTTGCTATTTCTTAATAGAAAAAAATGTAATTCAAACTACTTAATATGACTGACCTATTAAATTATAGCTAAATTATTCATAATTTTAATAACATGATTTATGATATCTAACATTCACATCATTATAATTCTTACAATTATTTACTAATATTAGAACCTATAACTATTATAATTGTCATTACTTTAATTAAGTTTATCCTAGACTCTTATACGTGTAATTTGTAATTTTAGTTTATTAAAATAAAAAAAACTAGTTAAAATGTAATTATTATCTAGTCCTCACCCAGCAAGACTTAATGCTAACTCTATTGTTACTTCTAAAATGTAAGGCTTATGTTCTTTTGTTTATAAAATAAGCTTAATAACTTTGCAAACTGAAGTCTGATTATCAAAAATACTGCTATTGCAATGATCAAGGTTACTTTTAGTCCACACCACTGAAACCACTATACTTTTGCAGCAAAGACTGTTTTGGTAACGATAGGATCTCTATTAGCTAAGTGGTATAGAAGTCACCAAGTCTATAGATTTTTGTTTGTTTGTTTGCTTTTCTGCACTGTTTTTCATTTTAAATGGAAAATATGGGAAAACAAAATTTATCTCTATCTCCTTCAAGCACTTTCTAGGAAGGAAGGTACTGGGGATCTATTTCACACATGTACATTTTTGTATGGTATATCCTTTGGATCCCTTATTTGCTGGGACAGTGATAAACTGAGATGGCAGTAGTTGTAGCTGAGTCTGAGCTGTCATTCTCAGCAGGCTTTGAGCCCTAAGTAGTCTTTGTAGTCTATCTCACAAGCTGACAGTGCTGTCAAAGGCAGTATTCCATATTTGAAACACCAGTGAAAGAGGAAGAAGTTACAAGAAACAAGAGATCTTAGGTGGTTGAACAATTATAATCAAAAGCAAATTTCATTCTCCTCATTCTGAAGACTACATCTGAAATATGTGTTCTTGTGTATTAAAAAAGCAATACACTCGCGTGAATCATAGATGTGAATCTTGAAAGTGGAAGAGATATTTAGTACCAACAACTATTAAATCTACACCTTCCAAATGAGGAAAATACTGAGATGTTTAGGAACTGTCTTGGCCATGTTTATCATTAGAAGCAAAGTAAGAAATGGAGCCTGTTTCTCAGCCTTCAGTTTAAAGCTCTTTTGTGGTTATTGTAAGTTAGTATGTTCTAATAAAATATGTTCTTGTAAATTGTGGAACAGACTATTCGAAATTTTTTTTATATCAGTAATTGTATAAGTAATTGTATATTTTGTTGATTATCAATATTACCTGAAAGAGCAAAGCACATTAGTAAAAGAAGGAAGCCTGGAATAAATACTTGGTTTGGAAGATAGAGTGCTACATTTATGCTATTGAAAAAAATATATAATTATAGCACGTATATTACAAACGCATAGATATATAGTGCTGCCCTTATTACTGAAACATTTGTATGAATACAAATGCAATTATAATATGTGATTATGTTATATCCCTCTGGACACTTCCTGATCCTGCAGTTTTGTCAAGAATGAGTCCTGGTACCCAGTGGAGCTGATGACAGAGTGATCGCAGATACAAAGCCATCACACCTAGCTTATTACAGGACAATGGAAGAAGCTATGCAAAGTGAGAGTGAAGAAGAAAGTGACACAAAGTGCCGAGAAGGAAAAAGACAATCCAGAGAGAGAGGAACAGGTCAGTCTCCGTGGGGGGAGGAAGATGCCAAAGGCCGAGCACTTGCTGCCTCTTATGAGCTCACTAGTTCACCTCACTTTTCTCCTGGCAGGACTGGCTGTCATTTTCTACCTTTGGGATGATTGACAGTTTGGGTTTATATAACAGCTTACATAATAGTTTACATAACAGATTGGTTATACAAGAGTTTTCCTTTCTACTCATAAGTCTTCGCCAGAATCCTTCTTGAAAGCTCCACCCATGGTATGCTAATTACATAGTAATGAGCTCTGGGTAAGTTCGAGGTTAAAAGAACTCCTTACATGTGTGTTCCTGCCAAGGAACTTTCAGAGCGTAGCCTCAATTTGGTTCCTTCTTCCCACTGTAAACCACTTCCTTGCTACCTATTTGCCCTCCACCAGACCTAACAATTATAATGTGCAATATTTGTTCGTTCATTTGTGCTGCAATAACAAAATACCTTAGACTTGGTTAAATATAAAGAATGGAAATTTATTTCTTACAGTTCTGATATCCAAGATTAAGACATCATCATCTGGTGAGTAACGTCTTGCTACATCCTCACAATATAGAAGGTGGAAGGGCCAAAAGGAGACCAACACTGCACCCTGACAGCAGAAAACCAAAAGAGAGTGAGCTGATTCCTACAAGCCCTTTTTGTTAGGGTCATAAATAAATCATTTGTAAGAGAGGACCCTCATAATATAAATGCCTAATCATGCCTGATCTTCAGGTACTATCACTTTGATGATTAAGTTTCAACATGACTTTTAGAGCAAACATCGATTTAAAACACACACACATATACATATGTACATATATATAATAAGCTATGCTTTGGATATTTTATATGTCTAAAATATATAGAAGCAAAGTCTCTCTATATGTAGAGAGAGAGAGAAGCTTGAAAATAATAATAATAAAGGAAGATGTTCAGATGCCTTAGTGCCAAATAAGCAAATAAGGTGTAGACTGTGTGTGTGACATATCTGTAAAGTGACCTAGTTTGCCTGGGAAGCTACAGTATGTGCCTATTGTAGTGGCTTAATTAAGATCACTTTCTTATACATTTAGATGTTTTCTGGGTTGGATGAAAAATCATATGGTCACTATAGATAAGGAGCTATGGAATCCAACTTTGTTGGGCAATGCTCTTGAATTAATGGTAGAGACAAGACCAAAGACCGTGACAAAAAAACAAAAGAAACAATACTGTTCATGAATAAGAAGGACCCTGCCAACTCTTCCCAGGAAGCTGACAGATGTGAAAGATGATGAATGTCAACTGTGACTAAACAGAAAACTAAGCTCGAATCCCATAGATTTTGGTGACACATCCTCTATCTAAAAATCTAACATAGAAATTATTCAGACTGAAAGGATCTCTGCAGGACTGTTGTTAATCTTGGTTCTGTCAGGAAAACAAAGTCACTTTACTGAAATAATTGACTTAATAAATGCATTAGACTACGTGACTGTAGGGAGAGCTGGAGAGCTTGAGAGCTGCAGCCAGAAGAACGATTGCCAGATTCAGAATTTGTATGTTGCCAAACTCCCACTGTTTCCTTGCAGGTGGGAGGTAAGGAAATCAAATATCAGAGCTTTCTATGTACCTCCTAAATTAGTTGGTTCTCAAATCTAGGCTGGTTAAAACCTCTTATCAGATTTTTTTCTCAGTAAAATGAAGTGAGTGCTTGTCTTATGCTGGGGGACAATGCGTTGTGACTCTTCAGTCTGTCCACGAGACTGGAATAAAATATTTTCTAAATATTGTATTTGTTTTTTCTTATTAATAGAAGTAAAACAAAGTTTATAGGAAAAAGTTCTGGAAAAGGAAATTCCCTGCTTCAGTGCAGTAGAAATCACAACAGAAATGGTGAGGTTGACGCCAAGCCAGTATCGGACAACCTAGCACAGTCCCCAGCAGGGATGAATGCACTCCCATTCCCTTTAGATACTTCTGCAATCTGGCAACATGAGAGATTTCTCCTGCCGACAAATCCTTTGAGAATTGTTCACACAGAAAATTACAAAGCACAGAAACCCTTCCTTTCTTCTGAAAGTGCGCTGGCAAAAAAGAAAATTCACATCCAAGATTATACAGGTATATAACAGTCTGAAATTTATTTTATGATACTCACAGTTAAATTATTCAAAGAGATAAAAAAGAAATTTTTAAAGGTCTTAGAACATTCTAAAATATATAAATTGTACAAATGATTAATATTGTCATTTATATTGAGAAATGATGCATTATAAAGTTTATTATTTACTTGATAATTAATTTACTTGGCCAGTAGATCTAAGAAAATATCAAAAGCAAGTACATTATAGTGAGTTTAAGACCGATGATTCTGTTAGACAGATAGACTAAAAATCCAAATATATGTCTAAAGAAACACCAGTGGATTAAAAAAAAGAAAGGGAACTTATCTTCAAATGGAAATGAATTAATTTTACCCAGAAATATTAGAAAGATGTATTTTTATTTTATTTATTTATTTTTTGAGACAGAGTCCAATTCTGTTACCCTGGATAGAGCACCCTGGAGTCAGTTCACATCAACCTCAAATTCCAGGGCTCAGGAAATCATCTTGTCAGCCTCCCAAATAGCTGGGACTATAGGCACCCACCACAATGCCTGGCTAATGTTTTTATGCTTTTAATAGAGATGGGTTAGGGTGGCACCTGTGGCTCAAGGAGTAGGGTGCTGGCCCCATATACCCGAGGTGGTGGGTTCAAACCCCACGCTGGCCAAAAATTGCAAAAAAGAAAAAAAAATAGAGATGGGTTTCTCAGCTGATCTTGAACTCCTAAGCTCAAGCAATCCACCCACCTTGGCCTCCCAAAGTGCTAGGATTACAAGCATGAGCCACCATGCCTAGCAGAAAGACATATTTTTAAACTGAAAGAGCAAATGAGTTCTGAGTAAGAAAGTAAAGCAATATCTACTTTGGGAACATCAAGGTACAGACACAGGGCTTCTATTTACTTCTGTATGTATGTATGTGATTGAGGTAATAACTGAATAATTAGGAGATACAGGAAAGTGTAAGATCCCTTCCCACTCTACTATCAATTTGATTTGATAAAGGTGAACTTTAGTTTACTCATCTTAAAACTGGAAATAACATTATTGGGTCTACCAGCACTGGAGCGATAAGCTCAATACAAATGCAGCTGTGATACAATGTTTTAAAGTTCCTAACACTGTAGAGAAATATGTGAATAGGAGCTGCTTGCTATCTCCATCACTAACTTGAACTCTTAAGGTGCCATCATGTAACTTTCATTTGTTCATTGTTTCAAAGCTTATTTAACATGTTAATTGATATAAAAAATAAAATCATAACAATTATTGGAAAGTAATGGCAGTTATTTAGGGAAGAATACTGTAAGAAATGAAAACTTTTAAAAATCCTCATTTCCATGAAAGCGGCATAACCCTATTTAAACAATGTTATTATATGAATGAATATGCTGCAGTAAGTAAGTACAATTTCAGGATCAAAAATTATTTCAAATATAAGAATAATTAATGATGAAGACCCAGGGTTTCAGGTTGTTCTGAACTTCTTAGAATTACATCTCAACAGATAAATCGTCCAGCTTTGTAGACGCCATATTAAATTATCATTTTTCAAGACTGAATTGAGTTACATGAGGCTGGAATATAATACATGTGGAATAGTCACTCTATTAATTCCACATATAATAAATGTGGAATAGTCACTCTATTAACCTCAGCATTTACAAAAGTTTTCTTTTACAGAAGATGATTTAGAAGTCAAGACTAAGCACAAATCTTTCTGATATTAGTGGTATAAGCCACCTTGGACTTTTGAGAACTTGCATTCATCATTGAATCAATAAATAAGTAGTAGGAAACTTGAGAGTTTAAAAATAGAAGAAAGAAAGACAAATTTATTTTATTTTCTTTTTTGTTTTTACTTTCATAATGCCATTACAAAGTGAACCTTCATGTATTTTATAATACACAATATATTATATATTGAAAATATTTCAGAAAAAATCCAAAGTACATTATACAGTGATTCCTCCAAGAATCAATGGCTTTAAAACCAAATTATTTCATTCAAGTATTAAATACAATTTCATAATGAAAACAGATGTCTGTATAAGCAGCTTTATGATGAAAGTCATCAGTAGCATCTTCCACAAAGAGATCAAAATAAATTGTGCCCATCTTAATTAAGGTTATGATTCCTTGAGGCTTGTCCCCAGACAGAATTCTTTTGTATAATCATTTTCTTTTCTGTTGGTAACCACTTTCTGGGACTCCTCTACTTTATCATATTCCCCTGTCTATAAATCAAAAAAGATTTGATTTTTAGTTATTTGTACTTTTTAACAGTCTATACTTAATTAGAATTGATTCCAATTAAATATAAATTAATTATGGCTTTTAAATTTACAGTTATGAGTGACTGTCTAATTAGACAGTGAGCCTTAACAATGCTTCCTGACTCGAGTTAGAAACCGTTAGAAACCAGGGGGGTACAGAGAGGAGAGAGAAAAGTCAGCCCCTGAGAGCTGGTATCAGTCAGAAGTAATTAAAATCTCTCAATGACTACAGCTCTCTGAGCAGCAAGGGGTTACTTGCATCTACTCAGACTGAAAACAGCATGAAACATTCAACAGTTTCCTTGCTCCCAAAATTAATGATCTTGTTCAATCACAGGCAATATTGAATTCTGACTCATGAAAATACCTCCAAAACAACTTTTTGATGAGACAAAGCTGAGTTCATTCATTAACCATGATAAAGGAGAACACTAGGGCAGCAGAGGGAAAGAGATATTTATTGAGATTTTGAAGTCTGATTTAGGTGGATCTTCCAATCATAGGGACTTAGCTAGAAGTGGGCAAAAATCATCATACAGTGATTTAGAATTGTAAACACAGGGAGGAGAGAATTCTGAAGCATATAATTCAAAGGGTCTTGATATATGCTATTTAGAAAGTTCCTGAATGAAAATATAGCCATTTGCAATTTTAATCTTCTTGGGCAAGAGGTTGCTGTAATATTAAAGTTAAGTTGATGAAGTCAGTGGAGGAAGAAAGGCATGCTAATGTCGAGAGTAAGTTCTGTAAATGTAGATAGTCTGAGCTCTCAGCAGGGAATCCCACCATAACAGCATGAAGACTGATGAAGCAGGCGTGAGGAAAGCAGACTCCGTAACAGAGAAACAGCAAGTTTAATGAAGAGAAACAATTAAACACAAAGAAATGAAGTTACAAAACCGGATTTTAAAATAATTATATCTTTAAACATATATGCACGTGCGAATGAGGTAACACCATAAAATAAAACTAGGGCTTAAAAAAATAACATAAAGAAAACCTTTCAATATTTAATTTAAACAGATACAGTTGAAAAGTAAACTAATCAGAATCATTTCTAGTGGAGGATTACTCTCAAAGGAAGGGAACTGGGAAGTATGAGAGAAGAGATAAGGGACTTGGGGAAATCAGGTGATCCAACATCTAAATTGCTGGAATGCCAGGCGAAGAAACAGATAGGAAACTGAGGAGTCGGTGGTGCACACATCAGCTCCATCTGAGTCTGTCTGCAACAGTCAAACACACACTTGTATCCTAACCAAGTGTTTTAATTTCAATATAGAATGAAAAAGAAAATTATGCTTCATGGAACAATGTCCTATTAGTGAAGAAATCATTAGAATTTGCAGAAATGCTCCTGAAATTGCACCAGATGATGGTCCTAGAAAGTTCTTTGTGTTTATTACAACGTGCAGTACCTTAGGACAGGGAGGGTCTACCCAAGCATGAGATGAAGGTCTCTTTTTGGTGAATATGTCCAGGGGGTATGAGTCTGAGGAAGTTGCATGAGAGGTTCCATGCAACCAGAAATTCTTAAGATGGAAATGCATGCATTCTGGCATGTGCAAGTTTTTGCATCTTCTGAAATTCTGTTTGCTACAACTGGCACAAAGTAGATGGATGGCATGGCACTTGCCTGCAAACTTTTCTCAACTTCTTTGATTGGAACCAAATCTGTCTGCCTTTCAAATTTCTAGCAGCAGTCCCTTCTTAACCTTGGCCTCTTCCTTGAGATGCTTGCAGATTTGATGAGGGGAGTGTTCAGTCCTTTTTAAGTCCCTCATCCCCTCCAAAAAATATATACATTGACTATCTTATGAGTCATTTGATTGCCATTTTGGATAATATTAATAACATTTTCCTACCAAAATCCATGTTCCCTATTACCACAAAATATATTGTTATATACCTTTTATTTCTACATCTGGCTGTAAGATGCTTTGAAAAATGTACTATCAAAGGAAATTCATTTATTAAGAAAGGTACTCATGTTTCTTCAAAGTGGGTATTAGAAAACTAAGTACCAACCGTCAACTGCGCTTTACAAATGACACCAGGTAATTATAATGCTATTGTGGATCAGAAACCACAATTTTATCTTGGAGCTGCTAAAAAGGAAACATACTAAAATGACGTTTAATACGAACTTTGTTCTATCATTAGGTTCATAAAGACTGCTAACTGTTCTCACAGAGGAAACGGAAGCATCCTCCTTGCTCTGGTACCCACCGTTAGAGCCAGGATTAGAGTACACCTGCTGTTTCTATTCACTGATTTTTTCAGCACTAATATTAACAAGTCTTCATAAACTTTATCACAGAGGTTACATACAAATGAGAATGAAGGTGCTATGTTTACATTTTTCTTCACCATTGTTAAACAGTAATAAAATATGGAGTAAACAATAAGAGAATCCACATGGAAGGATCATTGCAGGAGAGGAAAGGACTATTGCAGTGAGAGAGGGGATATACCTAAAGCAGAGAACACTTTGATCATCAGATCTTCAGGCATCTCCAGGATGAGGCAAATAATGTTTTTGTTTCCTTTGCAGGGAGGTATGGACAAGGCTAAAAAAAGAACAAGGTGGGATCAAATAGGAGAGGAGAGAATTTTTACTGAGGCCGGCCTATTCTCAGGGTGGCTGCTGATGCAGAGCTGCATGAAGGCCAAAGCCAAAGTCCTGGGGAAGGAGAGAAGCTTCCCCAGAGTGTGCTGTCACTGGGATGGTTGTGTTTTAACCAGCCTCTATGGTGCTTGATCAGTGGGGCCAAGCAGTTCAGCCAATCATTCTTGAACCAAAGAATGAGAATTGGGAGGGTCTGTGTAGTTTTGTCACAGGTGAACAAGGGGCCATCCATAAATCTTGTGTCAATCATTTGAAAAAGGTGGTTCACTGTGGGAGGCCTTTTCAAGGGACACAAAAGGGTGGGGATGTTTTAACTTTTATCATTTACCAGTATTGCAGTGGTCAGGGAAAATTCAACATTGTAATTAGGAACATTGTAAATAGGCACCAGAAATACTAAAATCTATGTCATTGTTTCTCTTAAAAGGTAAATGCATACATTAAAAAAAAAAGAAATGTTTTTCATGTTAGTACTTAGACACCTTAAAACTGCAAGACTTCCATCTCTATAATTATTATTTTAATGGACAATATAAGTTATGCATTTTACCAACACATACTGTAATATTCATATTTTAATTTAAATTAGAAATGACTTGGCTTCTCTTTTCCTACTCATCATATAGAAAATGAGTACATAAATATTCCAGTGTTATGAATAGAATATAACTAAAATAATTATAAAACATAAACTACAACTATTCTATCATGAGAATTCCAAAGAAATGCACTATAGATTTTGAAAGAGGTCTGACTTCCAATGCTGATTCTGCCATTTATTGCATTGTTTTGTAGGTTGGTAAGTAATTAACTTCCCTGTGCCTTATTTTTATATCTGTAAATTTATAACATTAAGGCTTCACAAACTAAATGAGAATAAATGGTCATGGGCTGAAACTGGGCCTCTTCCAGAAGTACTGCAGGACAAAGTTTAGATAAATTCAATAGCATTTTATAATTAAAAACTTGCAACCAATTAGCTATGGAAGGAATGTAACTCAACATAATAAGGCCGTATATGAGAAACCCATAGCTAACATTATACTGAATGGCAATACATTGAAAGCTCTAAAATCTGTAGCAAGACAAAAATGTTAATTGGCATTCCTGCTAGCCAGAGCAATAAGGCAAGATAAAGAAATAAAGGGCATCTAAGTTGGAAAGGAAGAAGCCAAATTGTTCCTATATGAAGATGACACGGTCTTATATAGAGAAAACCCTAATCACTCCACCAAAAAGTGTTAAAACTAGTAAATTCAGTAAAGTTACAGGATATAAAATCAACATAAACAATCAGTACTGTTTTTACACATCAATTACAAAGTATCTGAAAAAGAAATCAAGAAAGCAATTCCATGCACAACTCCTACTAAAGATATAAAATACTTAGTAATAAATTTAATGAAGAAAATTAAATTCATGTATTTACACCAGAAAAACTATAAACCATTGATGAAAAACATTAAAAAAAAAATGGAAAGGCATCATCTGTTCATGGACTGGAAGAAGTAATATTGTTAAAATTATGTTGCTAATATTGTTAAAATTATGTCCAGATTTCCCAAAGTGATCTACAGATTCAATGCAACCTCTATTGAAATACCAATGACATTCAACACAGAAATGGAGAAAGACAATCTTAATATTTGTATAGAATCAGAAAAGACTGTGAATAGCAAAAGCAATCTTGAGTGAAAAGAATAAAGTTGGAAGGCATCAGACTACCTTACTTAAAGATAATGTTAAAAAAAAAAAAAATAGTAACCAAAACAGTATGATACCAGCATAAAGCAGGACACATAGATTATGAAATATTCATTTACACCCAACTCATCTTTGGTGAAATTGCCACGAGCACACAGTGGGAAAAGGACAGTCTCTTCAGTAAATGGTTCTGAGAAACCTGGATATCCATCTACAGAAGAACAAAACTAAACCCCTATCTTTTACCACTAACTTACAAACAAATTAATATAGATTAAAAACTTAAAAGTAAGAACTCAAACTATAAAATTACTGGAAAAAAATATAGGAGAAATGCTTCATGGTATTGGTTCAGGCAAAGATTTTATGAAAAAGACCTAAAGAGTACAAACAACAAAAGCACAAAGAGACAAAAGGGATTACATACCACAAATGATTCTACACAATAATCCTTCTCCACAAAGGATTCTACACAACAAAGGAAACAGTCAAGAGATTGAAGAGTCTTCCTACAGAATAAGGGAAAATACAGACAAACTATGCATTTTATGTGGGGTTAATATTCAGAATATGTAGTCAGCCCTTTGTATCTATCTGTGGATTTTGCATCCATGGAATCAACCAACTGTGGATGGAAACTATTTTAAAAATAAATTAATGCTGAACATGTGCAGACTTTTTCTTTGTTGCCATTATTCCCCAAACAATACATTATTACATAGCATATCGATTTACAGAATATTTACATCCTAATACGTATTGTAAGTAAACTGGAGATAATTTAATGGATTTAAGAGGATCTGGATAGGTCACATGCAAATACTATAACATTTTATATCAGAAGTTTGGACTTCTACAGATGTTGGTATTTGTGAGAAGTTCTGGAATTGATCACTGTGGATATTGAGGCATGAATGCAGAAGATGCTCAAACAATTCAATAGCAAAAAAAAAAAAAATCTGATTTAGAAGTGGGGAAAAGATCTGAAAGGTATTTCTCTTTCTTTCTTTCTTTCTTTCTTTATTTTATTTTATTTTATTTTTTTTTTTTTTTGAGACAGAGTCTCACTTTGTCACCCCAGTAGAGTGCTATGGCATCATATCTCACAGCAATCTCAAACTCTTGGGCTCAAGTGAATATCTTGCCTTAGCCTCCCCAGTAGCTGGGACTACAGGTGCCCCCCACAATGCCTGGCTATTTTTAGAGAGGATGTCTCACTCTATCTCAGGCTGGTCTCCAACTCCTGAGCTCAGGTGATCTGCCCACCTCAGCCTCCCAGAGTGCTGGGATTACAGGAGTGAGCCACCGCACCCAGTCCACTGTAAGGTATTTCTTAAAAGAAGACATAGAAATGGCCAAAAGTGTGAAGAATGTACCTCCTTAACTGTCAGGGAAATGCGAATCCAAGCCACAATCAGACATGATCTTACCCTACTTTGAATGTCTATTATCAAAAACACCACAATAAATGCTGACAAGGATGTGAAAAAAGTTGAATTCTTATATACTGTTCGTGGAAATGTGAATTAGCATAATCAGTATGAAAAAAGTATGAAAGTTTCTAAAAAATTTAAAAATAGTACTACCATATGATCCAGCATTTCTACTACTGGGAAGGGAAATCAATATGTCAAAGAAATATCTGCACTCCTGTATTTCTTGCAGCATTATTCACAGTCATCAAGATACAGCATCAAACTAAGTGTGCACCTATGGATGAATGGATAAGGAATATGTGGTATGTTTATACAGTGGAATTCTCTTTAGTCATAAAACCCTCCCAAATCTTGTCATTTGCAACAATATGGATGAGTTTGGAAGATGTTTGGCAAGTAAAATAAGTCCAACAGAGGAAGACAAATAGTGCATGATATCAATCATATGTGGAATCAACAAAAGCTGGTCTCAGAGACAGGAAGCAGAACAGTGGTAACCAGGGGCTGGGAAGGGTAGCAGGGTTGGGGCGATAAGGGCAGATTAATGAACAGGCACAAAGTTACATTTAGGAGGAATAAGTTGTAGTGTTTCATTGTATAGTAAAGTGAAAATACTTGAATATTATACTATATATACTGTAGAACCTCTGTAAGTTGACCACCCAAGGGAGTATAACAAACAGGTCAACATGCAGAGACAGTCAACATAAGGAAGTAGCTTCTGTACTTATATGTACACGGGCTGCATGTCCAGGCTATGAAAATTAGGTCAACATAAGGAGGTGGTCTGTGGGAAGGTGGTCACAGTGGAGAGTCTACTGTATTTCAAAATTCTTGAAGAGAGGATTGGGAATGTTCTCCCTACAGGGAAATGAAAATGTCTGAGGTGTGAACATGCTAATTACACTAATTTTATTTTTCTACGTGTTATACAAGCGTCAAAACAATATACTATACCCCATAAATATGTACAACTATTACGTTGCAATCAAAAAGTTTTTTTAAGGGAGTGTAAGTAGGCAAAATCCATGTACTGCATACAGATTAAAGTTCCAGTGAAACAAAATAACGAAATATGAGGCCAACAAAAACTTTGATTTGATACATTTCCTTATGAATAAGTTCTGCTAGTATGGATAGTCAATACATAATGTCTAAATATGAGAACTGGTTGAGTTTATCCAGCAAAAGGGCAACAATTCCAACTCTATTGTTGCAGTTTGGCTGGGGCCAGATTTGAACCCACCACCCTTGGTATATGGGGCCAGAACCCTACTCACTGAGCCGCAGGCACCTGAAAGTATTTCTTAAAAGAAGACATAGAAATGGCCAAAAGTATGAAACTGAACTCTCTCCTTGGTCTGCTAACATACCACATAAAACATTCTTACTTTTGATGGCTCTTTTTGTAGAATAAAATCCAAAAACATGCCATGTTTATATTTGCTCATATTTTGTAAACTTATAAAATGTTTTCCACCAGCAATAAAAAATGTTAGAGGTGAAATTTCAAAAGTAAATCATTTTCATGTTGAACCCTTAGAGTTTTCTCAAGTAGCATAATAATAACTGGGTCATTATTCCACTGAGAACGGAAAATGAATGTTCATAAATAATTGAGTTTTTAAAAGCCATCATAACAAGGACTTCTAAATGTCACATTTACTTACCAAGTTCACCTTTTGTTCTGCCATGTAATTTTAATATATCTTCATGTGTACTGTACACGATTCCATCCTGTAGAATTATCTCTGGAGAATGATGAATTTCCATAAGTCAGACTGCAAGAAAAATTTTAGAAGAATCTTTCAGATTTTTAATTGCATAAGGAGACATTACTATTCAATACTGAGTAATTTTTGAAGCTTATGAACATCCTTGATAATCATATTACACTGTTTAATAAGAGTGTCAGAAAGCAGTGAGGTGAACCTATAATCATTTAATAGCAATTAACAAGAAAATTTTTGTGGCTTACTTCTTCCTTTTATGTCTGTTTCTGTCAGGGAGATTTCATTACTACACTATAGCACATCTTTTTTGGCACCAGTGATAGAAGTCTGTTAAGAAGTAAATTAGGCCATAGCACACAGAGAAAATGGGACTATTCAAAAGCCATGTGCAATTATCTGAGGGCCCTAAGGAGAACAAAGTGATGCCTTTGCTACTAAGAGTAAAGTCAGCAGTTGATGCCTACCTACATGCAGTGAAAAATCAACCAAATAATTTGGGGAAACAGTTTAATACAGCATTCCTTCTGTAACCTTATCTCACCTTGCATTTAACCTGAGCAACAACCATGGGTTCCAAAAGACCAAAATCTCTGTTAAAAGTGTGCAAAGCCAAGCAATAAATGTATTGCCTAAGCCCCTAACATTGGTTGCTCTCATTATTATTTTTTTTTCTCCTTGGTACACAAAGATTGCGAGGATAGGAAAAATTAAAATAAAGAAGCAAAATAAAATGCACTAGAATTACTTTATCCAAAGCATTTTCTCTATAAAATACCCCTATATGCAGCATACTTTGCAAATAGAAACAGAAACCAAACCCTTACAGGTTAAGCCTACGTATGTTTATCTGATTCACGGTGTTAGTAAATTATTGCTGTAGTTCATAAAGTCAATTTCAAGTGCATAAAACATGCACATACACGAACATACACAGTGGATGTTTTTCTTTAGAAGGCAGAGATAGAATTTATATTTCCTCAACAAGAGTATTCCAATTTACTGTCATTTTTAGATGAATACACCAAGATTCACAGAGGTTAAAAGTATTTCCAGGGATGCAATACTAAAACTACAAAAATTTCAGGTCTAGAATCTAGTGTGCATTTCATTAATATTCATGCTTTAGGGAATGAAACTCCAATTTGAACAGAGGGCATCCAAGTAACACACACAGAGGGCTGTGCTGAGTTGAGGGAGGTGAATGAAGAGGTGCTTGCCCTTCTAATAGAGCCAACGATTACCTTATCTCAAGACAATTGATTTCATGGGGTAATCAACCTAGCATTTTCAGAAATTCTCGTATTTTTTCAAGAGAAGCTAGAAATTCCTATTTTAATGTGAATTCTCAACATTATAAAGGTAGGCAACCAATTCGGTATTGTGAAACACTACTTCAAAACAGTTAGAATTCTTCGCCAACCCCTCTGCCCTAATAAATGGGCACCATTAATCCAGAAAGCAGTCTTAATTCTCAGCTCCAAATAAAATGGACAGTATCGCAACAAAGATGAAGTGCAAAGATCTTAACTTCTACTTATTTTCTTGTTCCATGGGCAGAGTACAAAGAAATTAAAATCATGACATGTTTAGTGTAAGCAATTAATTACACAAGAAGAAAAGCTTTCTTCAAACATTTTTATTGTCCATCTGGTGGCAGAGAAAATAGAATTAAGAGTCTACTATTTAAGCGAGGGTCAAGAGTTTTATTGGTAAATTCTGGGGCTTCCCCTGAGTTAGTGGTTGTACAATGTTAATGCTGGGTTAGCATTGTGGTGACAGTGTTGATATAAAGGCTGACTTAGTTGTATGTGTGGTGGACTTTAGTCTCCACAGTCTTTATCTCTTTCAATAAAACCATTCCAGAGTCTTTGGGTTCTTAAGAAAGAATCTTGCACTGTCGCCCAGCTAGAGTATGGTGACATCAGTCTAGGCCAAAGTAACTTTATATTCCTGGGTTCAAGCATCCTCCTGCTTCAGACTTCTGAGCAGCTGGGACTACAGGCACCCACCATAACACCCAGCTAATTTTTCTATTTTTAGTAGAGACAGGATCTCACTCTTGCTCAGGCTGGTCTTAAACTCCTGAGCTTAAGTGATCCTCGCACCTCGGCCTCCCAGAGTGCTAGTGAGGGAAGATACCCAGGAATGGTAAAGTCTAAAAGAACAAAGGTGTCTCACAGATGCCCAGGGACACTCTTGCAAGGTCCTCCCATGGTAACTCAGCTCTTAAAAATTGGTAACACTTAGCTCCCTGGGTCCTTGAAACAAATGCTTACTGCTTGCTTCCGTGTCTGTAAACCCTGCACACACCTTGACAGCTCCAGTGAGAAGTGATATGGTAATTCCTTTGTCTACTGGTGAGTCCAAGAAAAGGACAGGCACAGAGCTGATTGTGGAGCTCTGCCATTTTTGGACTTTAGTCTGCCATGGCTCTGCCGGCTGAAATAAAGGCTTTTCTCTTTTCAACATGGGTGCTCAGGTGTTTCTTTCTCTCCATTTGGGATTGTTTACCTGCAACACTAACATTACAAGTGTGACCACACCTAGCCAGATTTAGAAGGCTATCCATAAAGTTTGTGGGCAACTTAAAATAGTTTAACATAGTAAATTGCACAGGAACTTTATGGATATCCAGTATATACAAGGTAATTTATATAGGAACATTTTAAAAGGTGTTACATTGTAGAGATGAGATTAAATTAACAAATAAGATATTAGGAATTAATTTAATAAAATTATAGATAAGTGAAAAATACGGGGAAATTGCCACTTTTGTGGCTACACTGATTAGAAGTGAAAAAAATAGTTTCCTTGGACTGAAAGGAAGAGAAGGGAAGAGTTTATAAAGGAAGATTGTGGGAATCATGTTTGGAACAACAATTTAGTTGGGACGGTTGATCTACATGTAATTATTACATTTCTTTTTTAATGACTAATTTATTTTTTTAAAAACCAACAACTAAATAAAGTAGATAAAACACAGACCAGAGATTGAGAATGTGTTATGAAAACAAATTATGATTAATTCAGTTTTGTGCAACTGAACAAAAAATGTAAATCTCACAAAAGCACAAAGCAAGCTGGCTTTTTATATAAACACAATTTTAGCTTATAACCGTGCCCTCCACTTCCAACAAGATGCTGTTCCTTCCTAATTTCCTTCCTTTATGACCCTCTGGTGCCAGCAGGGAGACTAAGATAGTGTGACTACATCCATAGCCACATACTGTTTGCATTTTTAGTTTGCAAGAACACATTTCTTGGAACACAAGGAATGAAAAATATTTCACTCTAGAAACATCCAGATAACAATTACTCTTCTTTATCCCTGCACTGAATTATATTATTTCATCCTTGAGTAGATAATGGGCTAGTGCAGAGACAGAAATGGGGGAGATCTGATGTTGTCTACCCAGCACCAAGACCCAAGTAAGGGTGTAAAATTCTAAGGAAATAACAGTTTTAGTAGAAGTTGCCAAGACCCATATTTTTAGAACCTGATAATACACTTCATTTCAGTAAAAATAACACAGTTTGGAATTTTGCATCCTCATGAGTGATCCTCAGGTAGGCAGCAGGCGGAGCTGTATCTTGTTTAGCAGATAGTACCAGATACGGCTAAACACATGCTTGGCCTGTTGCCTATGATAGATGCCAAAGAAGAGAAGAAGAGTCCCAGGGAAAATGGCGCTAGAGGAGTGCCTTTCATTAAGGTCAAACTGAGTGTCACAGCATGGGAGCCTGTAAGGTTACCACTGGGAATACTAAAATATATGCATTTTTAAGCTGTCCTTATAATTTGAGCAATCATATGCTATATTTTTAACTATTTATTTCAATTCTTAAAAAGATATTAAAGGATACTAATCATAGACTACTAAGCACAATTAGGAAATGAAAAAATGTCTTATTTTAAAATAATATTTTAAGCATTTGGAAGATGATGTTTTTTAGCTCCTGACTAGGTACCCTCTTAATTACAATCTATTCCTGTGGCTAAAACTTTCTAAACGAAGATGTTGATAGTTAAAAATACGTTTATAGTGAGTCCACAAAATGGTAGCATGTAGCAATGAAACCATTTGTGGTGTTCTGATGTTTTCAAGAAAACTTTATTATCTATAAACTTTGCCCTCTAATTGACTTTTAGTAACCATTAGCTTTCGATCCAAACACATTTTTCCTCACAAAAATCAGCCATGATGGAAGCCAACCTCCTTCATAAAAACACACTACTCTCTCTTTCATTAAATATGTAAAAGATGAAAGTCAGAAGCTCAGATAATGAATGAAAAGTTATTTTAAACCTATTATTATTGTAAGATGAGCAATAAAATCAGGTAATGTCACAGAACTGTCTACCATTCAGAAAACTGAACGAAATTTCATGTATCACTTTCAGAAATAGTTCTCAGAACTAGTTTACCACTAGTTTCAAGACTAGCAAAGACATATTCACACGCTGAGGTCCTGCCTTACAAATAAGGGCAAATGGAAGTAATTAGTGCTATATGTGATTCCATGGCAGATATACCAAGTATCTAACACAGTGCTGAGCATGGCACAAAAGCTCTTTAAAATGGATGAATAGATGAATATATTAATAAATAAATACAACTATCTGTCAAAAGATCCTGCTAAATATGAGATTAAATGGACGCAAGCCAACTCAAATAGAAAATAAAATCATTGGAACAATAATAGAAAGATCACAGAACCAACGGAAGTCAGAGATAATAGCTGATCAGGAGAGTGCACCACAGTAATAAACAGATCTACAGATACAATTGGTGGAGACGGCATGCTGGTGACATTGTGCTGTGGAACGCCTCATGTCATCTCTACTGACCTCATAGTGCCACTATCTGTGATGTGAATTCCCAGTTGACTGAGACTTGGTTAGATGTCCCAGAGGGATTATCTGGCCCGTGAGGATGTAATAGTAGAGTATCAGGATCTATGCTCTCAGGAACACTTACATAATAGAAATACTGCATAAGTAGAAAGTTAGTTTCATGGCATTTTAAATTATAGAAAAGTTCATTGCAATACTAAATATTATACCATCATTGCTTAGAGACATATGTTTGTATAAACATATACATATTTATAAACACATTTATTATTAAAAGATGTACTAAAATGAAAACTATAATTAGTTTGAATTTTGAGACTGTAAGTTTATTTACTTTTTTTTGTTTTCTATTTATATTTTTAATAAAAATAAATATTTGGATAAAACTAATTATAAAAGAATGAAAGAGAATTTGTTGATTTAGATTATACATTCCCTGATTTTTATACACTGGTTTATTCAACAAATGTTTATTGAATACTATATTTTAAGAGCTGTCTGAAACTAGTTTGTATACTGCAGTGAAAACAAAGTCTGGGTCCTTTCCTTAATGAATACTCAATTAGGAGAGAGCACACTATGCAGATTCATAAAGAATAAAAACTTGTTGATGTGGATGGACACTGTCATTTAATCTAAAATATAAGGTTCAACTGAGCAATAGCATAAAATATGAGACCTGAAGAATAAAATAGTTTTCTGAGGAAATTTGAGGTAGACCAATCTACGCAGGGGCAAGCGTACTTTTCCATACATTGTAAATATTTTCAACTCTGCAGGTCATGTGACTTCTGTTGCAGCCATTCAAGTCCACCACTGCAGGAGAAATGTTGCTACGGATAATGCACAACAACAACAACAAAAAAAATTGACTAATTTTTTCACGTATTTCAAAATAAATTTCATACAGTATGCTTTATAAATATTTGAGGATTGCATATTTTGAATTTATAATAAAATTTTGTAAATTTAATCCAGATTTTTCATTTATCAGTAATTTTACTGACTTTACTATTGGTATCTTTGAGTGATGCGGAGAAAGTTTTTAATAAAATTCAACTCCCATCTCCGACGAGAAAACAATCTTATAAAAATGGCATTAGAAGCAATATTTTTGTGTGTGTTGCAACAAGTATTGACAAAAAACATACAACAAACATTATCTTATGGTGAAATATTAGAGGCATTCTTCCTGAGATGGATAAAAAGAAAAGTACACTGGCTATAATCACATCAATTCAACATCTCTCTAAATGTCCTTGCCAATGAAACAAGAGCAAATAAATGACCTTCTAAGGACTGAATCCAAGAACTAAAACGTATTGTTTTCCCATAGGGCAACTTGCACAGAAATTAATGAATAATTTATATATAAGCAAATGCGACTGATAATATAATTTTTAAAAATCTTTGGATTTATGGTCAGTTTATGAGTATTAATTTTGTCTCCATATGACCAACAACAAAGATTCTAAAATGAAATAAAATATTTGCAATAATACCAACAATCATCTAAAGGATACAAATAATTCTAAGTGGTATGCCAAAACTCTGCACAATTTTTTTAAAAAATTCTGAATAATAAATGTCTCAAATACTTTGACATTTACCACATCCAAGCATTAGTATACTCAGTGTTTATGTATGCTATATATAAATTCAATATAATTCCAATGTGTAAATATGTGACTATGAATATATGTGAAAGTTATTATTCATATGTACTATACGTGAGCTCAATATGATTCCAGACAAAATGGTAAGACTGTCTATGTCTGTGTGTGTAAAATTTATTGTAAAATTGATTTGCACACAAAAAAGAGCAGCCAAAATTGAAGGACTCACACGGTAAATGATATGATATTAAAATAGCATGATTAATTAAGGCAATGTCACATATGCATAAAAGTTAAAAACAACTCAGTAGGCAAGCATAGTCCAGAAAAAAACAGAACTACACTTATATAGACTCACTAATTACCACAGAAACAAAAAGACAGATAAATTGATTATGAACTTAACCCTATTCACATCATATGTTAAACCACATTCTAGGTGGAGGGTGATGGTAGAGGATCTCAATCAACAAGGTAAAAACCATAAAGCTTCCAACAGATAACAAAGCAGAAAAATGCGTGAACTTGGAATAGGATGACAATTCCTGAACAGGACCAAAAGGACAAGATTTGAAGAACATGTATAGTGTTTAAGATAGGAAATTGTATTCATTCGTAGCTATCATTAGCATGTGAAGTGTAGAATATAGAGAGGAATAATACATTTCCTGCCAATTTAACCATCAAAACTGTAATTCCATAAAAGCTGTAATTATACAGAGCTATTCTCTGGGTAAAAAAGACAAAAAATATCAAACTTAATATTGAATAAATATTTCACCAAAGAAGACATCTATGTATTCCATAAATGTATAAACAATTTCAAAATCTAATGTATTTTCCTACTTACAAGAAGTTCAGAAATATCCAAACCAGGCGTCCTCAAACTGAGGTCTGTGGGCCACATGAAGCAGTGTGAATTGTATTTGTTCCCTTTTTGTTTTTTACTTGAAAATAAGATTTCTGCAGTGTGCATAGGAATTTGTTCATAGTTTTTTTTAAACTATAGTCCGGCCCTCCAATTCACTGAGGGACAGTGAATTGGCCCCCTGTTTAAAAAGTTTGAGGATGCCTGCTCTAGACTATGATCATAAACTCAACAAATTGCATTATGGTGTTTTTGATCTAGATGGTGGTTGAATTGACATATTCATTTTCTTTAATTTAAAATAGAATTTAATTTAGAATATTACAGGGGTACACAGGATTTGCTTACATAATTTATTTTTTAAAAAAAGACGTTCATGGCTTGGCGCCCATAGTACAGTGGTTAAGGCGCCAGCTACATACACCGAGGCTGGCAGGTTTGAACACAGCCCCGACCTGCTAAATAACAATGAGAACTGCAACAACAATGACAAAAAAAAAAAAAAAAAAAAAAAAAAAAAAAAGCCGGGCATTGTGGCAGGCACCTGTAGTCCCAGCTACTTGGGAGGCTGAGGCAAGAGGCTTAAGCCCAAGAGTTTGAGGTTGCTGTGAGCTGTGACATCATAGCACTCTACCAAGGGTGACATAATGAGACTCTGTCTCAAAAAAAAAAAAAAAAAAAGAAAAAGAAAGAAAAAGAAAAAAGACGTTCATTTTTTATGTAATTTTTAAGCTGATCCGTTTTGACTTATGCGTTTACTTTTATGTGTGTATGTGGACACTTGAAGCATAATTTTATCAGGATTCAAAACATCTTTCTATGTACTGTTTACATTGATAATAATTATATAATTTTGTACTTTAAAATTTCATTTTCTTTCATCTTTAAACTTTTTTTCTCAGAAAATCCATATCACAATTTTGATTATATTTGAATATTTTTAAAATTATAATATCAAAATGCCATATGTTAAGAGACAGAATTGTATATATTTTTATATATTTTAATTTTCAAACACATGAATAAAAGTCTTTGCTTGTGGATGGGCACCTCTCCAACAACTTAGAATTGAAAATATCTACTAGTAGATCTTTCCTCCCTGTTTTTTTATAGGATTACACTAAGTTTAGAGCTGGAAATTTGGTCCAAGTCATTTTCTTATGAGAACTAGAATTACATTATTAATATAACACCAAGTAACAAGGACAAAATTAATAGTCATGTTTTCCTTGGAGACTGTAGTAAGAAACAATGCATTTGTCATCAGCCCATCTAAATTTATGATACAGTTTTTTTTGTGTGCTATTGATATGTTTTAAACATATATCAGATATAAGTCATTATCTGATATATGTAAGTCAGATTTTAAGAATATTCTAAAAAACTTCCTGAAAGCATCACTGGGGTGAGTATATTTTGTGAAGTAAAAACTCTTTTAAAACAAGGTTTTTTCCCATCCTGACCTTCTCCCTCCTCCCTCCTCCTATTGGATTTCCTTTGAGTTTTATTTCCCTCTATGACAATATTTTTCAACCTTTTTTATCTCACTTGAACCTGTGGTTAAACTTCTGTGGCATACTTAAATGATATTGATTTTCAAAATAGAGCAAAAAAAAAAAAAAAAGCATAGTTCTTACTGTGCTTTCAATTCTTTTGGAAATAATTTAATTAATGATCTTTAATAGTTTTTGTGGCACATTGAAGATCCTTCCACAGCATCCTGGTTATAAATCACTGCTCTATGCACATAAGTGCTCTTCAGTTAGTTCCAACTTAAGAGTGAGTACATGTGGGGATTGTTTTCCATTCTTTAGATACTTCACTAAGGATAATGGTCTCCAGTTTCATCATAAATGCTGCAAAAGGCATTAAGTCATCTTTCTTCGTGTCTGAGTAGTATTCCATGTTAACACATAGATCTTGTTTGTTAATCCACTCAAACTGATGGACACTTATGTTGATTCACACCCTTGGAATTGTGGATTGTGATGCAATAAATATTCAAGTTCAGATGCCTTTTTTTTTTTTTTTGCTTTTTCAATAATTCTATTTTATTGTAGTTGTCATTTTTTAAGCCTACACCAAAATGGCATAAAATTCTTCTGGAAGCCAAAGCCTTCACTTCTGATCATGTAAGGATTTCTTCAAATTACGTTTACGTTCTTTCTTTTTTATTATTATTAAATAATAGCTGTGTACATTAATGTGATCATGGGGCACCATACACTGGTTTTATAGACCGACCGTTTGACACATTTTCATCACACTGGTTAACATAGCCTTCCTGGCATTTTCTTAGTTATTGTGTTAAGACATTTACCAATTTACTCTTTAGTTACCTCAAAAACAATGAATTCTTCGTGATTCTTCCCTCTTCCTCACTTTAACATTACATTTTTGTCCTGTTAATGTATACTTTTCAACAGCTTTTACCTTAAAATCAATCAATTGGCTGTAGCTATTATATTATTTCTGAGTTCTCTATTCTGTTGGTCTGTGTCTCTACCTTTATACCGGTACAATACTGTTTTGGTACTATAGCATTATAGTATAATTTGATGTCTAGTAATGTGATCCCTCCAGAGTTACTCTTTTTAACTTAAGATAGCTTTGGTTATCTGGGCTTTTGTTTGGTTCCACATGGAATTTAGGATTATTTTTTCTAGATATGTGAAAAATGATATTGGTATTTAGACTCTTCATATAATTTGTTGATGATGGGGATTAGGAATAAGAAACTCTACACGTACATCAAATTTTCTTATTCTCACATCTTAATGTAGCATTTTTTTCTAGGATGAGTGCATGAACTTAATTGTCTGACTTTGCATGTATATCTTTCTCCAATATATATTTATGTATAGACTGTAACAATATATACACAAATATATAATGTTATATATATAAGATCTTATATATGTATATATATATATATGGCATAAAATATATATCTATGTACTCAAGTATAAGCCGAGTTTTTCTGGCACAAAATTTGTGCCGAAAAACCTGAACTCGGCTTATACTCGAGTCATACAGGTTATTTGATTCGGCACGTGCACCTAATCAAATGCAGGTAGTCTCCAGTAGTCTTCTGCCGTCTGCTTGAGGGGGCGGTGCTTCAGTTCAGTCCACAAGTCACGGCTGAGCTGAAGAGGTAGGCGGCGGAACTGAACTGTATTCACCGAACTATTTAACCCACAATATTTAATGGTACATTTAATTAAGTGAAAACCCCATTTAAGGCAGTAAAGTCTTGTAAATAAATGTTTATAAATCCTGAATCCTTATAATCAGGGGTTTTGGAGTATAAGGATTCAGGATTTTTAACCATTTATTTACAATGCTTTACTGTCTCAAATGGTTTATTCACTTTATTAAAGTTGCCATTGAATACTATGGGTTAATGTGGTATGTTTCATTTAACCTACTGATTCCTCAATTATTGTAATTGTTTGTATATATTTTTATTTTTGAAATTTACCAGTGGCTGGTGCATTTTCCACCTCAGCTTATACTTGAGTCACTAAGTTTTCCCAGTTTTTAGGGTGAAATTAAGGGGGTCGGCTTATACTTGGGTCGGCTTATACTCGAGTATATATGGTACAAATGTTCTCATTTGTTCTGATAGCACTGACTTCTTGAATTCACTGTTTTTGGCATTGTGTTGATCTAAAACTCTGGACTTCCATGGACTCTTAATTAATAGATGTAAATAGCAATTATTATTTAGGTGGCTCTAATCATGGATTGAGACAAAGCCAATTGTTGTAGCTTTAAATGACCAACTTTGCTCTGTGCAAAAAATCTTTCACACTGCCCAAAACATTATTGAATGTGAATAAATTGCTCAGCTAAAACATTTTGTCATCTTATATCTTCAGAGTCTTTTATTAATCATAATATGATTATGATTGCTATTATCATTTCATCTTTATTGCTAGGTTTTATTTTTAAAACACACACATCATACTCAGGTATAAGGCACTGGCAATTCTCAGTTACTTACAAAAATGTACTGGCGCTTCTTTTTTGACCTCTTGCCACAGTATAAATTATCAGAGTGTACTACTTTAAGATTGCTCTCTGCTTGATGAAACTCCCCATCTTTCCCTTCAATTTATATTATGCCTCATGTCCATTGTGTGATAGTTTCCATTGATAGCCTCCAGTGCTGATATCCCATCTTTCAAATATGTTCTGAGTATCCCTTTGATACATACCAAGAACACTGGGATCAAGAGGGTGAATTAGCATGAATAAAATAATTAATAAGCCTTAATGGTCTAAGAGAGGGGTCAGTCCCCTTGACCTAAATTCAAATAATGTCTGTGTAACTTAGGCCACAATCCAGCTCTTACTCTCTCTTTGCTTCTGTTGAGCTACTGGCTTCACTGGCTATTTCTTTAAGATTGAGGCACTCTTGCAAAAAAATCCTTCAATGTACTTATTCTGTAGTAAAAAATTGCTTTGTATCCTGACTCATTTTTCCCTTTCTGGTTCAGAGAAAGAGACATCAGTTTTCTCTCCCAAATTTAATCCCTTAACTCTCATGTTTTGTCCCCTGTTTATTCCATTATTGCCTCAGGAAATGTGTTCCAGATTATCCCTTGTATATACAGCATCTTAAGTTTCTGATTATCTACTAGAAGCTTCTTCAATCAACTATTAACATGCTCAAGTCTCTCATTTATCACATAAAATCTTCACTTAGCATTCTATGTTTGGACATATAATTTCTCTTTTTATCCTAAATTCTGCAGATTACAGCATATATTTTCTACTTCATTTTATTTATCAACTATTCACTGCACTTAACTCCAGCTCTCTATTCTTTTCATCCTGTTCTTCCATAGAAACTACACTGATTTTTAATTTATACTTCTTACTCCTTGAATCTCTCACATTTTTAAGTGTTGACAGTCCATTTTTTTATTCTCTTTTTATTGACATATTTGTTGTGTTTTACTTATTCTCTTCTGGCTCCTCTAATTTGTTTTTCTTTATTTCGATAACAGAATTATTTCTCTGATCCTGTTATCTTAAAGATAAGTGTCCTGTAGAGCTCTGCCTGTTTTTTTTTTTTTTTTTTTAATTTTCTCTCCACATTCTTTCCTTTGTCAATTTATTTATCCCAGTCTGACTGCTATGTATGTAATTCTGATTTCATGTGCTTACTTCTTCCAAATCAAGATCAATATTTCTAACAAAATGTTGATTATTTCCATCTGAATGTCTACTTTTCAGCTTAATCATGCTTGTTTAGAGCTGAGTTAATAATCTAAATCCCCAAACTGCTCTATTATTCCTGTTCAATTAATTATGCTGGTTTTATTAAGTTTCTAACCATCATCTGATATCTAGACTTATTTGCTTTCCCTCCATCTCCTTTCTGCATCCAGTTCTGCTTTTTCAGAACCACATGTAGGTGATGGAGCCCTTTCTCAAACTTATTGCCTCATATTATGATATTATCATAGGTTTCTACTTGGTCTTACTTTTTATACCAATTATTTCTCTAATATTTCAGGATATTTTCAGATAAAATCTCTGACTCCATATTGCTAGTGATGTAATTCCCTAACTCAAAAATATGCAATGATTTTCAGTTATCTACAAAATGGAGTCCAATCTCCTAGTCCTAAATTCAAGGTACAAGAATACTTGAAATTTGTTTTCCTCATGGCCTAGGTTCTGAGTACTCTCATATTTCCAGCCATTTAAGCTAAGCAACCTTCTTTTAAACACTCTTTATTTTATGGGGTGAAGGGTTTTATGGGTTACAATTTTCTTTTCCTAGAATGTCCTTGCAGGTACCTAGAAAAGTCCAATTTATACTTTGGTCTCTATTGGCTCCACTAGAATATGGAACTAGAGATAATATCACGTATGCAAATGCAGGTATCAGGTTTAGTGACTATGTTGCAAAAGAGAATCATGAACTTGTAGCAGAGGGTCTGTAATGGAGAGGAAGAGTATATGGATTAGAACCAGGCTGAGGGAGTAAGAAAAGCACCTTTCGTTAGCCCAGCTGAATTTGTTACTGAAAAATAAGTCAAATAAGTCAACTATTGGAGATAAAAAAAGCAATTCCTGTTTCAGTCCATTCCAAGAACTTTTCTCCAAATGATACAAATTTTGTGTTAGGTTTCCTAAAAGAAAGCTATCTCTTAGCCTCTGGTATGGTTCATGTGGCCCTTTGTTCACAAATCCTGCTCTGAATCCTCTCAATCATTCTAGATTGGATTCATGAGAATCAACCTCCTTTATACATCATTTTTTCCTTGTTTATGTAACTTACCACTTTTGACCCAATGTTAAAAGTATTTTTGTGTATAACATGTCTTCTGAATTAAATTATAAATTCCTGGAGGTTGGGAGCTTTGTTTTACTTGCATTTATATCTCCATCTCTATTCTGTATAACACTTGTTGCAAAGCAGACAGGCACTGGTAAACATTTGTTAAGTGAATTTATAAGTAAAGCTTAGAAGACAATTATCTTCTATTGGCAATCTGTTCTGGAAATTATAAAATAATAAAACAAGTTATTGAAGCATTAAAACTCACAGTGGGTAGATTGTCAAGAATTCACTTACATTTTTTTGCCTAAATTTCAAGATAAAACAAATGCATTTGGAGTATATTAGAAGGAAATTGGTCTTTGTACTGTAAAACTTAGCCGTTATCACTTTAATTACAGATTAGGAGAGAGGAAGATTTGTGGAAGGTAAAGAAAAGTAGTGATTTCAATCTTAGATGAGGCTGTGTAATGTTTAAACAAAGACATTTAACTTTTGTAAAATAATTTAGTGTACACATTTGGGGAAGTACAAATAGCCAGGTCAACATAAAGTATAAAGAGTTGAAATTGTTAGTGCAGAAGGATAACAAATGAGGTTATTCACAGAGACAAGATGTTTACATTGCCAAGAGCCACATCTTTGCTGTCTTCCTTCCCTGAGGTATTAGTTGTCCTATTTTGCTTGATAAACTTTTAAATTAATTTTGAATGCAGATAAAATAGGCCTAGACCTTTCTCTATAATACTAATCTCTTTGAGAAACTATTTGGGATTTATGGAAGTTGGCTCAAGTACTGGGGTATGTAATTTCAATGTTAGTAGATCTTGTATTATATAGAGTTTCATTTTAGGAACATAAAGACATGTAATATATCTAAATATATACCGTGGTGAATAATTCTATGACATTAAACAATAAGAGATAGATTTAACATTCATTATCTGCTATGGCATATGGTGTTAGGAATATTTTAAAATAAAACATAATTCTCCTTATTTCAAATCATTCATAATCGATAACCAAGTTCTAACCTGGTGCAAAAAGTAGAACAGTTAATTCATAGTTTGATTAATCAGTTTGAATTGCAAATGCTTGGCTTGCATGAATGTCTTCATTGTTGGAAACTTTTCAATAAGTGGGAAGAGAAAGAAATAGGGGTGTATTCAAAAAACTCAATAAAGAATACCCTGTAATTCAGGAATTAATGACTATCAGGAGAATATAAGTTATATTCCCTGACATTATGCCTTCTTTTATATTCAGATATACTGAGTATGTTTGGATATGTTTGCTTATTACGCTTCTGACCTTCAACTAGTTGATGAGTTTTCTCTAAAAATTCCTATCAAAAAGCACTGTATTTGTAAAGAATGTATAGTTTCTTTAATATCCCCAATTTATCAAAATCATGATGATTGCATCAGCTGCAAAATTCTTTCTCCTTCACTCCCTTCCCTAAAGAATAATTCATCATCCATGTGCTAAAACATAAACAGACTTTCATCCAGACTTAGGCCTAAATTCCCTAAAATCCACTGATCCAACCTAGCTATGTGAGCCAGAGAAAGGATCAGTTAAATTACTATATAAATTCCCTTTAGAAAAGTTGAATAAAAAAAATGCAATGTCTACAGGATGTATACTCTGCATGAGTGTTGTAGAAAACCCATAAGCCTAGTAAATTGGAAAAGCAATCTATTGGCTTAGCTATTTAAGTACTAATGCAGAGATAAGATTGCTTTTAAAAAGTATCACACCCTTTTTCCAGTGCACTTTTGTTTATTTCCTATTCAGTTGCCTTGGGGAAAGGAGAATGAAGTTAACGTTTTTTTGACATAAGTGCACTATAATGCTGGATACATTAAATATCTTAAAGTGAATGGAATAGTTAGGTACCTAATTTAGTATCATGAATTGTTGTAGATAGTGCAGTATTTGGTATTTTTCTTAACCATTCTCTTCTTTTTTCCATGTTTCAGGTGTCAAAAGTATAAACACAAGGCCGAAAGCAGTTAAGAGGCTAGGTAGTGTAGCAGGAAGAACTTGGCCTCAGTACAGTTATCATTATGGTTCAAGGTTTTCACCATGGGAAATTTATTAAATTACTCTGGACTTCTATTTTCTTAAATGCAAAATAAAGACTCTTGGACTAAACTACTTGTTTTTGCCTTGAATTTTCTATGTATTTATAACGCCCTAAATTGAGCATCAGTAAAACAATTATTAATATTGTACAAGTAAGCAGGAAAATGTATTCTTCAAATGAATTTACAGAAAGAAGTTGAGAACAATTATGTCCAAATTTCCAATTACTTTGTCATCCTTATGATCATTAAAGGGTATCATTTACTATGTACCTACAATATTCAATGCATTGTGCTGTCAATGATATTTAGAACAAATTACTTCATGACACCAACTCAATCCATTTCTTAAAATTACAATAGATGTCTGCTACTCAAACTAATATTAACTTCTGACTATAAAGAAAGCACTTTTAAAAGTAATGATACATCTCATTGGACAAGGCAATACCATTTTCAGTGGACTGTGATAACAGGAAAAGACAATCTAACTTGACATAAAACAATACCTCATTTTCTCAGAATCTCTTTCATTTGGCTCAGACGTGCTTTCTCAGTTCTGATAATGGGTATGTGGTCACTGCTCGTATGCACTGCCAAGCTAAGCGTCATAACAAGGACTTTATCAAATGCACTGCACACAGAAGTCCATCACAGACCACTGACAAACAATATTTGTCTCTAGAAGTAGTCATTTAATAACTTTCTAGGAAGAATCATGAAATAAGAAAAAACTTCTTAAAACTGGGAAATGAAAGGAACAGACTGTGATACAGAGTATTTTAAAATCACTGTTTAAAAATAATTGGCCAAACCAAGTATTAATACCTAATTTATATATCAAAATAATTTATCAAAACAATATACATTTAAAATTACAATAATAGTAAATTGTCTTTTCTAAAGTTTCTAACATCCATTGAAAGGTGGAAACAGCAATGCCCAGAAATGAGACCAGGAGAAGGTGAAATTTCTTCTTCTCAGGGTCATGAAGAGCTGGTAGTTAAGAGACCTCACAACTTACCTGGAGGGCTTTGGTGGGTTGGGATCTTTGGTGTGAATTTCTTCAGGGGTGGAACTAATTAGGTCCTTTGTGTTGTTTCTGGAGGAGGTGGGAGGGGAAGGATTTGTGTAGGGCTACATTAGACCCCCAACATCCATAATATAAATAATATTAAGATTTTAGTACTAAAATTAGGGAGAGGCATTTTAACTTTTTTAGTATTTTGTTTTTTAGAGATAATGTCTCACTATGTTGCCCAGCTTGGTCTCAAATTTCTGGCCTCAAGCTATCCTCCTGCCTCAGTCTCCTGTGTAGCTGAGATTAGAGGTGTGATCCACCTTATTCAGCTTGGAACAAGAATATTGGCCAAAAAGAAATTCAGGTCTGTAGCCCTGGGAAAAAACGAGGTTCCTCTGTTTATGAGTTGTGATACTTTATTCCCTATGGCCTTGAATTGATTCTTAGAGCTGCATTAAAAACATTAAGAACCGAGCAGCATATTGATTTTTGATATTGTGATCTTATGCTGAAGATGGTTTCCTATTTTTCAGGCTGTTGACCTACCTAGGTTTTGAAGATATTGATTAGAGATTTCCAGAATTCATTAGTGCATAAACTTAGTCTAAAGTTAAGATTGATCTTAGTTGAGTTATTTCTTATATTATTGTGGTATCCATGCAACAATTATACATATTTGGCCAATGTAGCCATGATATAATTGGATAAAGAGTCTTGAGTTTAAACAGTTCAAGGATAATTTAAACTGTAAATTAGTATACTTTATAAGGTTAATTGAGAATCAGCTGATAATTTTACTATGAAGTTTGTTGCTTTTGAGAAGGTATAGGGAATCTCTTTTATGTGAAGAAAAGAGAAGACACCAAATGTAAGTTAACTTTCTAGATTCATAATATTTCAATTAGGAATTTTCTAGGCACTGCATAGCTGGCCTCTTTTTAGTTTACTAAGGAAAAAAATCATCTGCCTCATTTTTCTCATAAGGCCTAATGAATGGTGTTCCCAATATCCTTAAGTGGTCTTTCCTAAGATAGGTTCATCCAGCACAGGTTTGTCACAAAGTAAAGTTCAAGACCAGCCTGAGCAAGAGACCCCATCTCTAAAAATAGCCAGGTGTTGTGGCGGGAGCCTGTAGTCCCAGCTACTAAGGAGACTGAGCAGGAAGATCACTTGAGCCCAATAATTTGAAGTTGCTTTGTGCTGTGAGCTATGACACCATAGCACTCTACCTGGGGCACAGAGCAAGACTCTGTCTTAAAAGAAAAAAAAAAAAGCTGATTAGAAAAGCAACTACTTCAATCCCAAGGAGCAATGGGCCCAGGAAATTGAGGAGTGTTGATGGAGCATCAAGTTATAAATTACTTTTAAGACTGCAGTTACCTCTGTAAACCTATAAGACCTCAAATTTATAGATTCCTAATTAATTGAGGTTGAAAGCCATAAGCAGAGCATTTTTTAGAGCAGGTATATTCTGATCAAAAGCAAATATGCCATGGAGGTGGCTGTAGGTGAATAAGGATGAACTCTGGCCTCACTGCTCCCAGATCAGCTGGTAGGTTTTGGTTATGGTACCCATCTATAGAGACCTATTTACATATTAGTTATGGTATAGGCAAAGCTATTGTATTAAAAACTTCCAAAAATTCAAGGGCTCAAACAAAGTAGAACTTCTCTTTCACATTAGTTCATGTGTAGGTGGGCTGTCTGCTGGAGACAGGTTTATTCTGAAAGGTTTTTCCAGGTTCCTTCTCTTTTGTGGCTATTTCTGAGGGTATTTTTTGAGGGGTCTTATTCAGCTGTAAACCACACTGACACCCCAGCTCATGCAGGACATGGAGCTTCTCTTCAGGAACTGATGTGATATTTGTAAGGATCACCTTTATTCATGAAAACTTAGACATATTATCATATCTAGCTGCCAAAGAGACTGGGAAATGTAATGACTCTGCAATTATTCACATACACTTTAAAACAAAATTCTTACATTTTATCTCCCAGGACTTTCCTAGTATATTACTTTAGTGACACATGCAATACTAAAAATGTTGGTTTATTTTCTCCATAAAAAGTTGACTGTTAGCCACATAATTAATTACTTGAATACTTTTCTTTCTGTGCACACTTTTTGTTCTGTTTTTTTTTTTTTTTTGTTTGTTTGTTTGTTTTTTGTGTGTGTATGTGTATTTGTTTGTTTGCTTTTACCCAGCTCCAACATTTTGTTGAGAACAGAATTTGATCTCTCTACTGCACATAAATAAATAAGTCTATCAATCTTTCTTTAGATATTCCTCTTTTATTGTGGATATTTGCTATTTAAACTATGGTTTTTTGTTAACACCAAAAGAAAATGGAGTGGCTAAGAAATAATCCTATTATTTTCAGTCTATCTATTGGGAAGAGGAATGGAAGAACATAAAGGAAGAAGAAAATGGTTGGCACAGAACAATCTTTTAATACACTTTTATCCATCTCTAAAGAGAAAAGGTGTAAAGATTTCCCACGCAAACTCACCACAGGTGTGTGGAAAGAGTGAGGGGTAGACAAATCAGTCTTTTACAAAATTCTGAGTTTTTTATCTTTGTCATTTTAAAAAATATCAATAATTTAAAAAATATGACTGGAGTGGTGGTGACACCTGTATTCCAAGCACTGTTTTTGAGCTTTGGAAGGCTGAGGCAGGAAGATTGCTTGAGGCCAGGAGTTTGTGATCAGCCTGAGCAACATAGCAAGACCCTTGCTCTATATACAAATTAAATGGAATTAAAAATATTAAATTAAGGCAGATAGTCTGGTTTCTGTAATATAGAAGAAAGAAGACATAGATTCTAAAAAGTTTCTCACACCATCCCTAAACTCCATTAGCTGAATTTCTTTTTCATTGTTTATTGAATGTTTATTTCTTATTCTTATTGTTAAAAGGTTATGTCCCTCTTTCTGTATATGAGCTTTCAGCACAATGTAGCAGAGGTAAGAAATAGAGCCAACATGCATGTTGGAGCCATGTAGAATAGGTTTGCAGCCTAGAACTTCTTCTAGCTTACTTTCTGTGAGAAGAGGAAAATTATTTAACTTCTTTTAGCTTTAGTTTCCTTACCTACAAAACAGAGATACTGGCACCCATGTAATATTTAACACCCTTGGGTAGAAGTGAACCTCCCCCTCTATAGTTAAGTAAGTATAGAACTGAAAACCCACTTTTACCTGATTTTAAATCTCATATTTTTAACCCTTAAAAAACTCTGGAAGTTTTCTGATAATTTTGTATTTGTTTAATAAATATATAAGGGTCTGTTTTCATCTAATAAAGGAGTTCTTAGTAGATTTTGCACCCAGCTATAAATAAATATCCCCCCAAAAAATCATTTATATAACGTCTGGAATTTGTGAAGATGTATGTAACCCAGTCTCTATGAAGATTTATTCAGTATCTTGCAGATGGACTATGTACCACTTTTGGAGGGATTCCCTATTTTTTAAATCCCAACAATTAGGACATTGACAGTGATTAAATTTCACTAACAGTGGAAACCCTGTTTCTAAATTCTGCCTGGAAAATGAATAATTTCCCAAAAGATACTTGCCAAAATGGCATTACTATGAGCTCGTTCTCTGCTTCATCTTAGATAGTTTCTGGCAAGTAGTTCACTGTCAGTGCTTTAATGCCTGCACACATTCTTACAGGAAAGTACAGCTAATTGTCTTCATTTTTACCTAATGTGATCCTGGCAGTGAACACATAAACCTATTTGTGGTAGTCCCAAATGAACCACAAGAATTAATTTTAATGGATAACATGAAAACATTGAGATTAGGCAGGCCCACTGGTCATCACCAATAATTATTATGATAAACATTAGTTTAGATAAAGATGTGGATTAGGCCATAAAACTCGAGAATGTGTGCAGTGGCTACAAACAAACAGAAAACAAATGGCTTCACTTAAAAAAACAAAACAAACAAACAAAAAAAACCCTGCAGAAACAAGAGAATTAAAACTGGCTTGTTTATTCTTTAATTCACATTAGTATCCTGGTGTAGAAAGTGCTTGTGAGAGGGTCTACGGTTTGAAATGCTGAATACCTTCTCAAAGATTGTTTTAGTCTTTGAAAGTATATGGAATATATTAATTTTTAATGCATGAAGTATATAAAAAACACAGTGTCATTCAGCAGGAGCTTCATAATTGTTACTTACTATAAAGATATGTAGGAGGTTTTAATAAGAGATTTTAAGAGTTATTCAAAATTTTGCAAAACACGAAGGCAATTTTTCAAAATACACGAATAATTCAAATATAAGTAGCTTGTTCCTTTTGATTGTAGAAATTCTAAGCAAGATGACATTTTAAAAATCTTCCTTTCTTATGAAGAATTAGACCAAATGTGTGATTTTTCAGGATTACTCATTTATTCAATCAGATATTTATTGAATGCCTAATATGTTCCCACCAATCTTCTTTAGTCTAGTCTAAGATTGATGGCCTAGCATCTTCAGACTCAGAGATAGAGCCTCAGAAACAGTGCTCAGTACATAATAAGTGCTCAGTAAATATGGGTTGAATTATAAAAATGACTTAGTTTGTTTATTTATTTATTTATTTAATTGTGGTTAAATTATTTGCCAGTAATTGGCTTAACCCATCACCACTTCTTCTGAGTGTTTACTGACTTCTCATTAATCTGGTTACTACAGCTTCTGTGCCCCACCAGCTCCTTTTCATACCTTTAAAAAAAAAATTGTAGTAGTATTTGTTTATGATTTACATACATTTATCCTAATCAACTACAAAATTTTAATGAGAGTATGATGTGTGCATCTGTATGTATTTGTCTCTAGATCAGATATTCTGTCTGTTCCTATCTTTCATACTGATAGATGTTGAATGTCTGGAACAGTTCCCCTTTGGGTCTTTATGTCTTGATTCTGGAACAGTCACTACCAACAGATGGTGCTATTAGGTCACAAAATTCTGAAAAGCTCAGAAACAGTGCATTAGTCACCCGAAGAACATAATGTAACACAGATGCCTGGGTTCTATTCCCTCAACATTCTGGTATAGTAATTTTGGGAGAGGCCCAAGAACGTATATTTCTAACACACAGGCCATATGGGTGCTGAAAGTTTGTGGTTAAAATTTGTTAACATTACTACCGACCACTAATTTTTGAGGGATTATTCCATTATTCAAAAGAATATTCACTGCAGCCATTTTTAAACTAAAATAAATCCAATTAGATGTTTATGAGGCTTTTTATACATGTTTGCTGCTTAGAAAGATTATAGGTTATAGGAAAATATATTTTTAGAAAAATTTAATATATAAAATTAAGGCATTTTGAATTTTTTTAACTTAGTATGTTCCAGCTATTATCCACATTATTGGTCTTAATCTAAGTATACGATTCTTTTTGTGCATGAATAATATAAAGTAATGGTAAAAATGTACTCCTAATCTTCCCTTACTTTCTTTAAGGAAATATTGTTGAGAGTTTCTTATTCTTTTTAGAAGTGGTCCATGAAAAAATATATCTACACACACACACATATACACATATATATATAATAATTGATTTTTTTATAAAAATGAGATCTGTAATTTACTTACCATACTTAACATAACTAGGAGATTTTTCCATGTCAATATTTGAAACTCTTGTAAATAAATTAAATTTAATCAATTTTGTTTATGAGTTCTGTCATTCAATAAATATTAAGTATCTATTAATGAGCCAGGTGTGTTGGTTCATGCCTGTAATCCCAGCATTCTGGGAGGTTGAGTTGGGTGGATTGCTTGTGCTCAGCCTGAGCAAGAGCTAGACCCTGTTTCTAACAAAAAATAAAATAAAATAAAATAGCCGGGTGTTGTGACAGGTGCCTGTAGTCCTAGCTACTCAGGAGGCTGAGGTAAGACAGCTTGGGCTTGAGCCCAAGAGTTTGAGGTTGCTGTGAGTTATGATGACACCTCAGCACTCTACCCAGGGCTACAGAATCTGTCTCAAAAACAAACAAAACAACAAAAGAAAACAAAAAGCAGTCCTATTAAATGTAAGACACAACTATGGATACTAGGGAAAAGCATATAGTAAATGGATGAAATACAATTTGAGTTCTGATGGGAGAGATGGAGACAGATCCCTTTCTTCCTCTCTCTCACTTTCCTTCTCTGTCTCCCTCTCTCTCTCTTCCTCCTTAACATCCTCCTTCCCTCCCTTCACAAACGTGTTAAGTGCCTAATCTGTGTCAATGGAATAGTTCTATACTAGGCACTGTGAATACAGTGTGAATGAACTATGGACCCTGCCTTCAAGTATCTCCATGGACTGCAGTGTGAACAGAAAAATATAAATAATTATAGCTCAGTGTGTAATGCAGTGTAAAAATATATAATAGGACTAGGAGCAAGATATTTTAGAATGGTTAGCTAAGCTTAAGAAGAGAGTCTGCCTAGAAGAAAAGTTATCCACTTGGAGTGTTGGGAAAAGTTTCCAAGGGGATGTCATATTTGAACTGGGCCTTGAAGAATAAGTGGAATTTAACTGGGTTAAGAAGACATAAGTGAATTACACACAGGAAAAAAAAAAAAAGAAGAAGAAAAGACATATTACTATCACAGTAGAGAGTTCTGTAATTTTAGAGTTTATTTTTAGGAAGGACTAAGACCAAATACTTAAGCAGAGACCAGGTTATAAAGAATCTTGAACCTCACAATGAAGAATTAGGTTTTGTCCTAAGGTGCTGTCTATTTCAAGCAGGGAAGTGATGTGGACTTTTATTCCAGGTTTTTGTTTCTTTGTTGTTTGTTTTCCTTCAAAGAGTTATTTCTTTCAGCTGTGTAGAAGATAGGCTGGTGTATAGGCTGGACAGTATAGGACAACTATACTGTCCTATACTCGCAAGAAGAGAGGTAGGCTTTACAGAGACATGTTTCTATAGAGAAGCAATGATTCTGAGGACATGAACTAACTATAAACTCCACTAATCCAAGAGTGTTTTATGTCTTATTCCACACTTGATCCTTGGTATCTGGTTTTGTTTCTTGGCACTCAGTGACAGGCAATATTAGCTGACTAAAGTAACTGTGAGTTGATCGCTGAAACAGGTTTGAAAGGAAAGTGGACAAATTCAGTTTTGGCCTTGCTGGCTCTGGATGGTCTAGGCGCCATCATTTTAGAGATGTGCTGAGGTTAAAATCTTCTTCTCTTGCTTTACACGCTTCTGGGTTTCACAGCTTCCTCTCACTTTAGAGGCTGCTTTTTTCAATGGTGTAAAGAGAGTATTTTGTATTGGTATAATATTTTCTTGGCATAATTTCTCATCAACAGGGCTCAGTGTGGACATCATCATTTACCATTATGACTTCTTTATTAAGCCAGGGAGACAAGGCTGAATATAAAGTAATGAGGTCACTCATCTGTCCTAAATCTAAACTTCTCCCTTAAGCCCACCATTCTTCTGTCACCATATATCCCAACTGGAGATTTGCTCCTCAAGAGTAGCAACATTTTCCTTTCGCAAAGCTGGCTTTTGAAACCCTAGTTAGTTTTGCTAAAAAAAAATTTTTTAAAACTGGGTGGCGACCTGTAGAAGATTGAAACTAGACCCACACCTTTCACCATTAACTAAGATAGACTCTCACTGGATAAAAGATTTAAACCTAAGACATGAAACTATAAAAATACTCGAAGAAAGTGCAGGGAAAACTCTTGAAGAAATCAGCCTGGGTGAATATTTTATGAGGAGGACTCCCCAGGCAATCGAAGCAGTATCAAAAATACACTATTGGGACCTGATCAAACTAAAAAACTTCTGCACAGCCAAGAACATAGTGAGTAAAGCAAGCAGACAGCCCTCAGAATAGGAGAAAATATTTGCAGGTTATAACTCCGATAAAGGTCTCTTAACCAGAATCCACAGAGAACTCAAATTTATTAGCAAGAAAAGAACACGTGACCCCATTTCAGGGTGGGCAAGGGACTTAAAGAGAAACTTCTCTAAAGAAGACAGACGCAAAATCTACAAACACATGAAAAAAAAGCTCA
>CAUYPK010033231.1:0-28912 GCA_963574355.1 Loris lydekkerianus
AAAGGGCACACTTCTACACTGCTGGTAGGAATGCCCACTAATACGTTCCTTCTGGAAGGATGTTTGGATAATACTTAGAGATCTAAAAATAGCCCTGCCATTCGATCCTATAATTCCTTTACTAGGTTTATACCCAGAAGAACAAAAGTCACAATATAACAAAGATATCTGTACCAGAATGTTTATTGCAGCCCAACTTATAATTGCTAAGTCATGGAAGAAGCCCAAGTGCCCATCGACCCACGAATGGACTAGCGAATTTTGGTACATGTATACCATGGAATACTATGCCGCCTTAAAGAAAGATGGAGACTTTACCTCTTTCATGTTTACATGGATGGAGCTGGAACATATTCTTCTTAGCAAAGTATCTCAGGAATGTAAGAAAAAGTATCCAGTATACTCAGACCTACTATGAAGCTAAATTATAGCTTTCACATGAAGGCTATAACCCAATTATAGCACAAGACTATGGGGAAAGGCCCAAGGAAGAGGAAGGGTGGGGGGAGGTTTGGTGGAGGGAGGGTATTGGGTGGGGCCACATCTATGGTGCATGTTAGAATGGGTACAGGCGATTGCACTAATGTACACAGCTATGATTTAACAATAAAAAAAATTAAAAAAACAAAAAACAAAAACAAACAAACAAAAAAACTCCTGTGGTATAGAAATATAAAGAGGAGAAATTGCTCTTTAAAATTCTAAAAATAAAAAAAGAAAACATTATTTTGAAACTTCTAATAAAAGAATGGATATACATAATTACCATCAATAATTATTAAAATTATAAAGCCTATTTTACAAAGATTAGGCTGGTAATACTTGAACCTGCTGTGTTGTCCTGTAATCAATAAAGATCACATCATATGCCTCCGGCCATGATGTAACCAGTATTCTTTTGGATATAGACCCAAAAGAATTAAAATTGGCATTTTCAAGAGTTATTTGTATACCTATTCTCATAATAGTGTCATTCACAATAGGTAAAAGCAACCCAAGTATTCACCAGCAAAAATACAATACTAACAATGAAATATTCTTGACTATAAACAAAACAAACAAACATTTGTATTTAAACAAGATTTTCGATCTATATGGCAGATGAAAGAAGGTGTCTTCCAGGGTGTTCATCTTGTGCCACAGTCTGCATCTGATTATGTGAAGACTTCTGCTTATCTGTGTTGTGAGATATTATGACAAGAATGTATGGACCTTTTATGTTTTTGTTCATCAGCTTTAATTAATGTTTATGTATTTAATGTGGACCCTACACTTGTTCTTCCAACGTGCAGCAGAAAAACAAAACGTTTGGACACTCCTGTAATGTGCCACCAGTATGCAAAGAGCCAAATTCGGAATATCAATATTTAACAAAAGAAGAGATCCAGGTCCTCCCACCACTAAGGGATATGAGAAAGAGTTTTAAGATATCAAACAAATGCTATGTGGTCCCTTTCCTGGATGCTGATTCAAACAAATCAATTGCAAAGAAACATTTTCACATCATCAGGGGAAATGTAAGCAGAGACTAGATATTAGATAACATTAAGGAATTAATATTATACATTTAAGAGTGTTAATAGGGTTTTAAAGTATCATTATCTATTAGCATTACATGCTGGACATATTAGTATTATATAAAACCAGAAATTTTATATATTCATTAGTGGAAAAAAGTATGTGGTATGAGTGAAACTAGATTAGCAAGATAATTGATACATATTAAACCCAGGTATTGAGTAAGTGGGGGTTGATTACATTCATCTCTTAGCTTATTATGTTTTAAGTATCCACAATAAAAATACCTTGTAAATGTTGCTTTAGCTATTATACATTATGCTGTAAGTAAATATAGCAGTTATATATTTCATAGAAAATGAAGTCTGCATAAAAGCATGAGATATGTCTGTTTCTTACTGTCCTGAGTTTTCCTGGGTTATTAACAAATTAACCCTCTGACAATAAATTGGGGAATTTTCAATTTGCTACCATCCAAATGAAAATGTATTGGTCATGCTACTATTTAATGTGTGTGTAGGGCGGGCTGTGAGATGGCAGGGCCCCCACAGCCCGGGGAACATTCAAGGAATGAATCCTCAACTGCTTCTCCATTCCCAAAATACCCATATTCTTTTCTTCATGCTCCCTCTGCCAAAAGTCACTTAGCTCTTTCTTTGTCTAGTTAACTATGCAGAGATCCTTGTGATCTCTGCCTTCTTCCTTCTTGTCATATATGAACAAGTTGAGTAGAAACCATTAACAAGATGATTTGTCTTTATTAAAGTCATTTACATTTTCCGATTGTACTGTAAGAACAAAATTACCGTATATACTCGAGTATAAGCCGAGTTTTTTCCATACAAAATTTGTGCTGAGTTTGGGTTTTTCGGCACAAATTTTGTGCCGGAAAAACTTGGCTTATACTCGAGTATATACGGTATGCCTTTTGTTTATGCTATTTCCCCATATTGTGTATGCTACTTCCCCCTGGACAACCCTGTACTGATACTACAAAGAAAAGTTGATCTTGTGCTTTGGTGCTGACTGCAGCCATCAGCTCGGTCAGTCCTCCCAATTCCATCTTTTGTCTCCGTGTCTTCTCTTGTGCTGTATTTTCCTCATTTCCCCACCCATTCCACTTTGGTTCACTCCCCCTCACTGCACTGGTTTGTGACAAATATGGGACCTAATGGCATTAGATTTTGCTGAACATATTCAGTTCCAGGACGATCATGGAGGTTGCTCATGAAAAAGCTGGGAATCTGGGTCAGTTCTAGCTTCATTCTACGCCCTACTAGTAGGTATGCTCCTTTTGTAAATATAGCTTTTTATCCTTCTATGTGTGTGTGAAAATCAAACCAAGTAACACAGCCAAGCATATTGTGATGTCAAATACATTTACGTTTTTCTATGTTTATTATTATAATTGCCCATACCAATTTTTTACATTGCAAATATTCAGTCATAAGCATATTTTAAAAAATGTTTCTATATCTGTTGAGACAAAAAGCTAAACAAAAAGTCCAAAAGGCACATTTCTGTAGTATAAACTTATAATTCAAGATCTGTTCTTACAATATTCAAATTTTTTGCAAATACTTCATGCATATCTCCTAAAACCCAGAACAAAATATCTCCTAAAATACTATTTGTCACATTCTTCTGTATTTCATTTGATGAAAGCAATCCCATTTTAATTATACTGAGTCCTGTTTTATTGCTTACTGGCTTTAATCACTTGCACTAACATTTAATGGTGAGCATGATGCCTGTTAAGAGAACAGTTGCCAACTTTTAAATGCTGAGGGAAACTGAAAGATCACATACATTTGTTAGGCAAGTTTTCAATTCACTTAAGATATTATATGAAATAATTAAACAAGATAATTATATCAAATAAATAACAATCATTTTCTATCATTAACAAATACTTCAGAGTAACTGAAGAAGTGAAGAACAAGCCATATCAAAATATGCTGAGTTGATATTTTGATTATTTAACTTTCAAACCACTGGAGAAATTGGAGTTTCAGAAAGGGTGAGCGGGACCTGCCTCTTCCTACACGTAGCAAACCAGTAAGATTTCTCTGTGTCGCATAACCGGGTAGTGCCAAGGGAAATAGAGCTGATCACCAGAGACTGGGAATTCATGCTATGATGTACCTAAGAAAAAACTTCTCAAAGCAACCTTTGTTTTCCGCTAGTTTTTCATACCCCATGTGCCGCCTAGCGACTCCTCCAGAATTTGGTGTCCCTAACTAGATGCCCTTTATTGTGTCATTTTTCATATATTTATCATCCTTTGTCTATAAAGCATAAAAGCATTTTGCTTTGGCCACTTATTTGGACTTTCTTTGCTTGTGAAGGTCCCAATGAACAAGCAAAATCTGTGTTTATTTCTCTCGTTAATCTGCTTTGTGTCACTTTGGTCCCTACAAGAAGCCAAAGAAGTCACGTAAGAGCTCAGTGGGGTTGAAGATAACCTTTCACTCCCTTACACAGCATTGTATATTTTTACACAAATCTTTCATCATAGTGGTACTTTTATTAAGTAAACATACAAGGAATTAAGGCAGCCAGATACCCTATATAAGTAAAACCATTATGCAAAAATAATCCTGTTTGTAGATTTCTAGAGCAAGATTATCCCACCAGACTACTTTAACATCAGCTTTATAAATAAAGGAAATTACTATGAAAGAGATAGAGTGTCAAACATTTTACGTATCGATTTAAATGTAAGAATTAACTGGCTCATTTGCGAGATATTTGTAGACTACTTTACAAGCTACACAGATGTCTATGGATTATCTCCAATGGGTCTCAAAACTCAGGTTAGTAGGCAAATTATTATACTTTTTTTCCAAGTAAGTAGACTAAGTTTCAGAAACAGAAGGTATCTTGGCCGAGATAACACAGCCAGAAATCGGAAACTTCCGGTTTCAACCCCATATCCCTTGTTGCATACATAATCAGTGCTTTTTTCTGTTTGACAGCACAGTTCCACTGACTGAAGTAAGTCTGTGCTGGCACTGGGAAAAAACTTCAACTGCAACAACAAAATAAATAAATAAATAAATAAAATAAAATAAAATATGATAACATAAAAAAAAAGAAAATTCATAATGCATCATTAAAAGAAAAGAAAAAAAACAATCTCTTTATACTACCATAAGAATTTGTGTGAGTTTCTATGTCATTGAATAGGGGACAATGGCAAACAAATTATAGCTATTTATGTGTAATTGTGTCATAATTGTGTCACCATTGTCCCTCCAGGATCAAAGCAATGATTCATCAAAAACTCACTGAAGTCCTCAATTGTTCTTACCATTGTCCTTGATGCAGAGTGTATCAACAACTCCTGTCCTTCAGGAGTTGCCAGCCTTATTTTTGAAAATAATATACAAACTGTGCTAGGCAAGCCAAAATCATTTCAATTTTGAAAGTTCTGTTGCAAATATTTTGCATATCTCTTAAAAGCATTGGTTATACAATGGGTCTATTGTCATCATTCCCCAGCCCATACAGACGGAAAGTACCCTTAATTGGTGATTGCAGTTCCCTCACCCGTAGAGGTAGCAGTGGATTGCAATTAGAAAAATTCGCCTTCATCAGTGAGATGATGAGTAGAAAACTCACCACAATCTTAATTAAACAAGAGAATAAAGAAATGTCACCCAGTTTTAGTTTCTGAAATAAACCACCTAAGAAGCTGATATGTAGATATCTTAGGAAATTTTTTATATTTATATATCCCCTCTGAAAGATGTTTGAAAGAAAATTGAAATAACTCCTTCCATTTTTAATTTTTTTCTTCATTTCTCTCTTTTGTTATCTTTTCAAATAAATGAACAAAAATCTGGTCTTAAGTTTGTGAAAAAATGGAGGATTGTAGCAACTCTGAGCAATGTATAGATAAGTTATAATTGCCTGTTTGTGTCAACAAAAGGAAAGTTCCTTTTCTGGGTCTACATAGTATTTCCTTTCTTCACCTGCCCATTCTTTAAGACCTTACTTACATCACCTGTTATCCATAAGGTGTTTTCAGATCCCAGTCAAAAATAGCATTGCCTTAACTTACCACCTGATACACTGCATTTCTTTATTGCAGAATCTTTATCTACATATATTTTGTGTATCTCCATCTCCGTCAACATCTACATTTCTTGTTTCCCTTGAAAGTAAGTCCGTAAGAAGCACTTTAACCCATTAGTGTGTGCAGCATCGTGCCAGGAACATAGAACAAAATTTTTGTCAAACTAAATTGAAAGCCAAATAGATTGAAATTATAAATTGTCTCCTTGTGCCTTCTTTCCATTTGTCAAGAATATTGGGTTTTGTGAACCTAGTGATTGATTGTTAGACTCACTGAATCAAGCTGAGGTTGGATATATTCCAATTTGAATTGATGATATCATATTGCCAGATCTCACATAGAGAAGTTATTTAAATTAAATTATCTTAAATATACAGACAGTGTGTGTGATGCAGCCTGCTCCAAAGTTAGTTGCTTTGGGAGCTCAAACTTCCTGATGAGATTTCAAAGGTCCACACAGGCTGGGTGCTGTAGTTCAGTAGTTAAGAGTGCCAGCCCTACAAACCAGGGGCAGGAATTTCACTCCCCTCCTGGGCCTGATTCAAAGGTTCATGTAATAGGTTGGTTTCTCCTTGTTCTCCCACTGTCTTTCTATGTGAACATAAGCAAGTTACTTAGGTTCCCTGTGCAAAACAGAAACAATCTTATAGTACTCGTAGCCTAGCAACTTTTCAAAATCATTATGTGATAATGTCCACAGAGTGTTCTTTGCTTGTTAGATGAAGAGGAACTTTGCAAAAACAAGCCACACGGGTACTGTTTCAGAATAGGGTCATATTGCCTATCATTTGCCACTACTTAAGAGCTAAACTATCCAGAATTGAAAATAATTTGAATAATGTGCAAATGGGCAACCACAGTTAACCACAACAGAACTCTAATCCTCAATCAACCAGCATATCTCCAAACTGAGAAGGCTCACGTCCTTCTCAAGTAACAGTAACAATTAAACCAATTATGACTTATTGAAAGCTTACTGTGTGCTAATAGCTCATTTGTGTTGCAGATAATTCCTCAATTAATTATCACAGCAACCTCTATCTATTTCCAGCTGATAGATGAGAAAAATGACATCCAGAGAGTTTAAGTAAATTGACAAGGGCAACTCAGAAATCACAGAGACAGGATACAAACTCAGGCAATCTGATGCAAGCAGGACCCTAACCACTATCTGTATCCAGTTAAAAGGGCAAAGGAATGAATACTATGGGATAAAGAAAATCTTTTCCTTTCCACCTTGTGACATCAGCAAAATTTTTCATGCTATCCATGGTTTTAAGGTTGGATGGTACATATACAAGTTACAGAAAGGATAGAAGTAGAGGCCATAGCTTTTGGTCCTGGGCCAGTCTGACTTCCAGGAACACCTGCTATAGTCATGAGAAGTGTAGGCAGAAAAGCAAACATTTCTAGTCATGATCTATAAGGTGGTGACTGCAGGCTCCCTAGAGTCTTAGCTAACACTGCTCATATAACACTCAGCACATTTGCAGGATCAGCCGTCATCTTAATCTATAACTCACCAAAATTTTCGCTTTCTCTATTATTAAATAGGAATAGAGGTAATAACAAAATGCATTCATGTGTTTACAAGTTATTCCAGATGATCTCATTTATTTAAAAAAAAATTCTAAACTGATAGGTAAAGAGAATTTCATGAAGTTAGAATACTCAGAATTTAGCAAAGGTTTTGGACAAGATATTCAAATGCAGGCCCATAAATAATACAGGTTTTGAACTTTGGATTTGAAGTTCAACCTTGTTGCAGAATTGAACTTTGAACCTGTTGCAGGACTAGCATGGGCCCGTTAATGAAAAGCAAGACCAATTTAATGAATATATCTTGTTTCATGCTGCAGAGATTTTACTCAACATCTTCAATGTTTTTATCAGTGATGAGGATAGGACACAAAAAGCAAGTGTATCTAAGGTGCAGCTTTCAAGCAGCTGGGAGATACCTAAAAGCTAAATAATGTAATCAAAATAAAAAAGATCAGGGCCACGTGCGGTGGCTCATGCCTTTAAGCCTGGCACACTCTGAGATGCTGAGGGGGGCAAATTGTTTGATCTCAGGAGTTTGAGCCTAGCTTGAGCAAAAGCTCAAGCTCTACTAAAAATAGAAAAACTAGCTGGGCATAGTGGCAGGTGCCTATAGTCTTGGCTACTCCAGAAGCTGAGGCAGGAGGGTTCCTCAAGTCCAAGAGTTTGAGGTTGCTGCGAGCTATGATGATGCCACAGCACTCTACCAAGGGCCACAGAGTGAGACTCTGTCTCAAAGAAAAAAAAAAGTTTATCAGGCTGGAATAAGGGATTCAAAAATGGTGCATTTTACAAGGGTACATATCAAATCTACTAAATGTAGAGTATAAATGTCTTAACACAATAATTAAGAAAGTGCGGTGAAGGCTGTGTTAACCATAAATGCATTAATTTACACAGCTATGATTTAATTAAAAAAAAAAAAAGGATATAACACAGAAAGGGCTTGACTCATCCCGTGTGACACTGAAAAGCAAGGCCACAATTGGGCAACAGATTTTAATTAAAGGCAATTTTCAGTTTAATATGGAAAGTATCTTCTAACAATCAGTACTATTTAAAAATGTTTTTAAAATAAATATCTTAAGAAGAAAATTATATAAAATACTCAACCCAGGAACTTTTATGTTAGAGAATTAGTTGCCTAAATGGTTTTCTCTCTTTAATGGAATACTGAATGGTATATAGCTTTACAACAATGTATTATGTATTTTTGTAAATTCGAGGATGCCTTTGGAGAAAAGGGAGGATATTAGCCTCTGTGTGGTTCAATGAGTTATTTGAAGAATCAGTTCAAATAAAAGAACCACCTTATAGCATTTTCAGAACTTAGGAAGCCAAAACCAGGAAGGTAAGCTGTGGCAATTTAGCTGCACAATGGCAGCACTGCCTGTGTCTGAGTGTTTAATCACACTCTTTTACATACGACACAGTGCTGAATGAAGAGACCTTCAGAGGGACTCACAGGATAAAAGGACCTTGGCTTGCTTTTGATTCAGCTCCGTTTAGCATTCCATTCCTTTTGTTGCCTATGAGCCCTACAAGTGTTTTACCTATTTATAAATTAGCTTATATCATGAGGAGAAAAAAAAGACAAGAAAAAACATTGCAGTGATGAAATCCAGCTTTTCTGAATCCACTTCATCACTACCAACAGATTTTTTTCTGTTAATGTTTAACTTAGGCCAACTTCTCAAGAGATTTTGTGGTCCTGATTTAATTTAAAAATTGTTGGCTTTTCATTTCTTCGCTAGTTAAGTCTCCTTAATAGTTTTATTATTATATGTTTTGGATTATTTGTATGGACTTTAGAATTTACAAAGTCTGTTATGTATAAAAATTACTTGAGAGTACACTGTTCCTAATGTATTGAAACTTATTTTTAAGGAAGCACTGTGAGCATCTAGTATATTGGAAGCATGGTTGATAATCACCCGAATTTTCAAAATTCTAAAACTACAGTTGTTTTCTATTGAGCAAAATTTTAAAAAGTGATTTTTGAGAGTATGCTGTGATTGAATTTCAGTACAGTAATTGGTATAATGCCTTCTAACATCTAATTTTGGAGCATTCCAATTCAAAATGGCATGAGGAGTTTACACATAACAATTATACATGCACGAACCCACATACACAGAAAACCACAAAGGCATATCTAGATTAGAAAAAACAAATAAGCAGCACAATTCACAATTGCAAAGATGAATCAATACAGGTGCCCACTGGCTGATGGGTGAATAAGTAACATATGGCATATACATGGGTGCCAAAAATATATGTATACATTTTAAGTGATCTTTTGGGAAGTACAATCATTCACAAAAAATGTATGAATTGCAGGTAAAATGCATGTGCGTAGCATGTCCAGGTATACTTGATGAGTAATGGTACCTTCAATTCAACTTCAAAAAATAAAACATAGATAACATCTCTTAAAATGTTTGTACATGTTTGGCACCCTCTGTATACACCAAGGAGTATCAATGAGCCATAAAAAGGAATGAAATACTTCAGCAATGTGGATGGAACTGGAAGCCATTATCCTAAGTGAATGAAGTATCTCAGGAATGGAAAAACAAATGCCACGTATACTCACTTGTAAATGAGAGCTAAAGGATGAGTATACGTGATCATACAGAGTAGAAAATGGAGTTTGGAGACTCAGAAAGGGAGAGGTTGGGAGAGGGTGAGAGACAAACAATTATCTACTGGGTGCCACGTACACTGCTCAGGGGACAGGTGCACTAAAAGCTGTGACTTCTCCAATATGCAAGTCATTCAGGTAACAAAAAACCCACTTGTACCCTCTAAATCTATTGAAATAAAAAAATGAAAAACAAATAAGCATCTCTGGTGTAATCAAACTATCAAAGAGTAAACAAGCTGGAATCAGAGGTGTGTTATCAGAGGGCCCATACACCTGCCCAATGTTATGTAGGGTTTTGCTCTTGCAGAGTAAAGGAAACTGTAAGTATTCCGTGTGAAATGGGAATAGGGTATAGGGAGGATCAGAAGAATAATGGGTGTTGAAGTCACTGCTTAAATTTGCAGACTGAGCACCAGCCGTCTTCTACTGAAAGAGTGCTGATTTTGCATCTTTACCTACAGATCTTGTTGAAACTGACCAGAAGAAAATGGAAAACTTTATAATCATGAAAAAAAAAAAAAAAAAAGAAGCGAAGTAGGAACTTAAGTTGTGTATTTTGTAAAACTTTGATCTTATCTGTGGGCAAAAATATTCATAAAAACAATACTGAAAGGAAATACAGACAAATGTTACCCATTAAAAAAAAAAAAAATCATGACAGAGATGGTACTATGAGGGGGTTATGTAATTTTTTCTGTGATATACCTAACATTATCTCATGCAGAAGCCAGGTCTGGTTGCAATTATGAGTCTGGGTATTTGTTTAGACCAAAGGTCTAGATGAAGATTATAGGGGTGAGGGAAAATGTCCCCATTCTCCTAAAATTTGCTGAAAGAGTAACTCACAATTAAGGCAGATTTTACTAAGAGGAAGAGATTTATTTATTTATTTATTTATTTATTTACTATTTTATTTTATTTTATTTTTTTGCAGTTTTTGGTGGGGTGCCGGGTTTGAACCTACCACCTCTGGTATATGGGGCCAATGCCCTACTCCTTTGAGCCACAGGCACCGGCACAGAGGAAGAGATTTATTTACCATGTGTAGGGTGAGGACCATAGAATGATTACCCAATATCTTAATTGGATCCAGATATTTTTATATGCTCATTTTAGAGAGGAGGGGGCATATAGATAAGGAATATAGGTAATTCTTTTTAGGGGCAATAAATGCTTGCTAGGGAGGATGAATGGTTGGGAGAAACAGATAAGCTTACAAATAATTCTCTTTGAAAATTAAATTTAACCTTGAGAGACAAGTATCATATTTAAAATTATTTGGGCCATGTCTGGTTGTATTCTTGATTTTCTTTCCTGCAATATAGGGAGATAACAGGGAACGGAAGGGGAGCCAATTGTCCTTTTGATGGGTCCATCTGCTTAGATAGAGGCAAAGCCCCTTCCAAGGGACTACTGAGGGCCTTTAATTCAAAATATTCTGTATACCAGAGAGTCATATTTTAGGGTAAAATTTCTCAAGTTCCTTCAAGACAATGATATGTATGGAAAGTGGTGAGAAAAAGGAGAGGGAAGTGAGAGAGACTCAGAGTGAAGCAACATCAGGAAAGAGAAACTTGGAATGGGACAGAGAAGAGTGTGCAAAAGGAATAAGAGACGGAGGTTATATATAAGTGTATTCACTATCACCACGAGCCTCTTAACAAACATATCAGAATATATTAAGAAATGCATTGACGGAAACAATAAAAAATCAACTTCCAAAATGGAAATGATTTCAAGTGATATTAATGTTATAGAACACATACAAAAATGTTTCAGTAAATATTTCTGGGGTATTTACATGAAAATGTAACTTGTAAGTGTATAAGACTGTGGTCCCAGCCCCCAGGCCACAGACCAGTAGCAGTCCATGGCTAGTTAGGAACCCAGCTGCACTTGGCATTGTGGCCTGAGCTCTACCTCCTGTCCCAACCCTCCCCTACACGCCCATCCATGGAAGAATCATCTTCCATGCAAAAGGTCCCTGGCATCAGTAAGGTTCTAGTCTTGTTCAGAACCAGGCCACACAGCAGGAACAGAGTGGTGGTTAAACAAGTAAAGCTTCAGTTATACTTACAGCCACTCCCATTGCTCACCATGGCCCCCTGAACTCCGCCTCCTGCCCCATCCTCCTCATCAACACCCCCCAGGTCCGGGAAAAATTGTCTTCCATGAAACCAGTTTCTGGTGCCAAAAAGTTGAGGACTGCTGGTATAAGTGATTATACAAAAAAAGCAGAAACCTAAGGTAGAAATTACAGATAATCACGCATAAATTTTAGAAGATAAATATATAGTATTGAAATAAAAATATTAATAACTGCAATAAAACCTAAATTGGGCAGAGTATAAGAAAAAGTTTATTTAAAAATAGCACCAAGAAACTTATCAATGCAAAGAGACAAAAATATGTAAATATTTAAATATAAAAATGGTTTAAGTCTAATGGATCCTCTTTCATGTAAATTCTCAAGAACAAGTAATGGAGAGGAAACGCATATATGTAAGAGTAATTGCTAAAAATCTTACAGAAATAGAGATATGAATCTTCCCCTTCAAAGTGCTCTGTAAACACAAAGCCAGTTATAAATCTAAACATAGGCATTCACATCTGTACCTGTCTTTACACACTACAGTAAAATGAAGTTGCAGAATGTCCAAAATGCCGTATATACTCGAGTATATACGGTAATTAACCATGGAGGCCACCAGAGATAAAAATCCTATTACCTACACAGCTAGGAACTATACAAAAGGAAATTTTCTATTGAGTTATAACAGAGCTGGCAAAGAAACAGAATAATATCTTCAGAGTGAGGAGAAACAATGATCAACATAGCTAGTCATGAGAAATGAGAGTAAAATGAAAAAACATAAAGATCCACAAACACTAAAATGACTAACCATTCACTGATCTGATACCAGAGGAAAGATGAGAGATGAAAAACAATGAGAAGCATGAAAAATGATTTAAAATATTGATAAATATTCCAAAACAAACACCGAAAAATTATGATAGTGTTAGAAGTACAATATTAACACCTTTAACAAGGTCAGGTTTAATAAAGGAAGATTGTTTAATAAGTAGATAAAGTGGGCTTATTGTAGTTGACAGAAGAATTCAAATACTGAATAAATATAGGTTCACCAGAGATATCTATAATTAAAAATTTCCACAAAAATATAAAAATCAAGATCGAGATTTCAAGTGAAGAAAACGATGATGATGATGAGGATATTAAAGTAAAATACCAGAATCATGATTACTTTGCTCATTCCTAAGCAATTTGGAGCATCCGGATAAAAGGAATATTATGCACATATATAATATAATGTCTGTTAAATGTTATGTTTTCCTAAAATTGAAATACATTTTTTCTAATTCCCATCTTAGTGCCAATATTATGTTAATATATTGCATGAATATGTTTACTAATGATGGAATTGGGATTATTCCATTATTATTCAGAAGATAGAGTGAGCCAGAGTATTTTTTTAATGTGTTCTTTGTAAGGTTTTTTGGGCCCACATAATGTTGACTTTGTATAAAAAGGGTTTGGAAAGTTCTCTCACCTGTCTATGCTATGGAATATTTGAATATAATTGGAATTAAAGATCACAAGATGAATTGAACTCATTTGTGAAATTCTTTTTGTAGAGGAGGCTGTGTAGTCCTATGATAGAATTATTTTGTTAATGGTGATTGATTCTGATATTTTTCCCTCTGTAGATAATTATTTTATAAATAAATCATGTGTCTCTTCTGGTGCCTGTTTTGGTGAAGTTTATTTTCTTAGAATGGTATCCTGGATAAAGAAGAAGAAAGACATGATAAGCCCCGTGGAGCTGAACTCCAGCCTGACCTAAAACCACAGGTAATAAGTTAAAGTTTATCAAATGCATGAATGAATTCATAAGTAAGATGCACACAAATTAAAAGTCATGGACAAGTGAAATATATAAGATCACTAAGATATTCTGGCTATAGAGAGAATTTGTATTTCTAGATGTGGTTTTTATCTAAATGCATGCTTATTTCATATAACAGTTGTAGTAGAAACACAGTAGCCAAATTCAGTATTACACTTTTGGTTTTGTTAACATTAGCTATCACCTAATCTGACCTTTAAGGAGACTAACCCAAAGCTTGTCATCTTCTCATTAGGTGACAGACCTCTCTCCAGTGTGGTGAAAACTGTCCTGTCTTTCCTGTGTGATCCAAACGGCTTCTGCTCATCTCTCTTTCTTTTATGTTTTACATCCTGTTTGTTCCGCAATCGTGCTTGTTATCAATATTGCCTTACTATAGCTTTCTGCGCGGCTCAGGGAGGGCCCATATGGTGTTGTTCTGGATTCCCACTGTAAGTTGAAGGAAAATTTTCACAATGTCCGGAGCCCTTGATATCCTCAAATTCCTTGCGGCAGGAACCCACTTAGGTGGCACCAATCTTGACTTCCAAATAGAAAAATGCATCTGCAAAAGAGAAAGTGATGCATCTAGATCATAAATCTGAAGAGGACCTGGGAAAAACTTCTGTTGGCAGCTGGGGCCACTGTTGCCATTGAAAACCCTGCTGATGTCAGTGTCATATCCTTCAGGAATACTGGCCAGCGAGCTGTGCTGAAGTTTTCTGCTGCCACTGGAGCCGCTCCTATTGCTGGCCGCTTCACTCCCGAAACCTTCACTAACCAGATCCAGGCAGCCTTCCGGAAGCCCCATCTTTCAGTGGTTACTGATTCCAGGCCTGACCACCAGCCTCTCACAGGAGCGTCTTATGTTAACCTGCCTACCACTGCTCTGTGTAACAGATTCTCCTCTGTTATGTGGGCATTGCCTTCCCATGCAACAATAAGGGAGCTCACTCAGTAGGTCTGATGAGGGGGGTGCTGGCCCAGGAAGTTCTCTGCATGCGTGGCACCGTCTCCTGTGAACATCCATGGGAGGTCGGGCCAGATCTCTATTTCTACAGAGATCCCGAGGAGATTGAAAAGGAAGAGCAGGCTGCTGCTGAGAAAGTTGTGACCTAGGAGGAATTTCAGGGTGAAAGGACTGCTCCAGCTCCTGAGTTACTCCTCTGCTACTCAACGAGGTTGCAGACTGGTCAGAAGGCATGCAGGTGCCCTCTGTGCCTATTCAGCAGGTCCCCACTGAAGACTGGAGTGCCCAGCCTGCCACGGAGACTGGTCTGCAGCTCCCAATGCTCAGGCCACTGACTGGGCAGGAACAACCACTGAGTGGTCTTAAGCTGTTCTTCCACAAGCTCTTAAACAAGATGGAAATAAAAGAGGAAAATAAACATCAGTTTAAAAAAAATTGCTTTACTATATCAGGGCTCTGTGACTAATTATGCATTTCCTTAATTTATGTTTTTATCTATTCATTCAACTATTACTAAGTTTCTAGGCACTGTTCTAGACCTCAGAGATACAGCTAGAACAAGAAGCTGACTAGAGGAAATGGTGAGTTTTTGATTAAAAACCTAACTCACAAAGTTTGCTTAAGAAACAGGTTATTGTAACATTATGTCTCAGGGATTTTACTTGATCCAACACTTCTTGCAAAAAGCTGGGTCCCTGCATGACTATTTAAGACCCTGCATTGTGCTGCAGTTATTGCTTTAATTATGGTTCTGTGGGGTGAGTCCAAGAAATTTCAATATAATTAAGGAGGTTAAGAAAAAAATTATTATATACAGCAGAATCACCTGTGAGTTCTGGGTGATGCTAGATAATGCCCACAGCTATAATCCTGGAAAAAAGATATTTATTCCTCTCAATTAAAAGGATGATGCAAAAACCATAATAGATTAGGATTTGGGCTGCATAGAGAATTCTGGCCTCCAAATGCAATTACTGCTATGGTGATTGCAGTATTACTTTTCCCTTTGTTAATTAAGTTCTTGTTAGATAACTATGAGGTAAAAATGGCTGCTCAGTAAAGTTTAATTCTTTCCAGTGGTTCTGGAAAAAGTAGCTAAACCAACAATGATCCTATTCTTCAAAACTAATTAAATAGGTTTCCTGAAAGTTATGTTGTTATTCATGCTATAGGTCCTTCTCTGTAAAGTTGCTTAACTTTTCAGTTATTATTTTTAATTTCCAGCTATAGAAAAAAGTCATTTAAAAATCAAATGAATTGATATGGTTATTCATCTTTTCTTAGTATCCCACCCGCATAACCATCTCCAGATGGAAACTCACTGTGTAGAGAAGATTCTATCCTGATATAAGTGATCTAGGAGGCTGGTTTTGGTTTCCATTTCTCAAAGCACATGTGAAAAATCTTCAGGCCAATTATAAATTCCCAAAATATAAAGGGAAAGACTAGTTGTTTGGAATTCTACAGTTGAGAAGATGTCCTTCCTATAAAGCCTTTCCTGAAGTCCCTGGCTCATACAGTTAAAAACCCACTGATATTCATATTACATAAGCCTCAAAATTAGCAGCCTTATTGCATGGGTATCTTTTTCTTCCAGCAACACTCTGGTAATCAAAGGAGAGAAAGTGGTATCAGACGATGTGGTTTACATTTCTCCAATTTCAACTTGAAATTGACTGTTTTGATGTATATTTGAGTGAAATGCAATCCTTTGGAAAATTAAAAAATAAGTGTGTTTTCCAAATAAATACAGCACTTTATATATAATTCATAGTATAATATGTAAATATATATATAATTCTGTTAATTTTAGAAAAGTTTGTAACAAGTTTTTGCATGAAGACATTAAGACAATTCTTCCTAATATCTATCTCTACATTACTGTACAATATACAGAAATTATATTTGCCTATGTGATGACAGTGCTTTGTTAGCAAAATGGAAATGATGCTTCCATTTAACTTGTAGGAAGAGGAATAAACATAGTAAACACACTTTGTAAATGTTAGAGGGCTATCCCACTTGATATCATCTTGAAACTTTAACATTCTTAGTTATCTCATTTATAATCATTACTACAGTTCCTCAACAGAGCCAGCTGCACAGTTAGACTTTCCCAGCCTGAGAGCTACCTTGTCCCACATCCGTCTTTATTTGAGTATCCCTTTGAATTCCCTGCAGTTGGAAAACATTTCCAAACCAACCTTACATAAATGATTTTTCACTTATGTTTACTTTTAAATTATTAAGCATTTAGACAAAGTGCCTATGATCCATTCTTTAGCCCCATTGATATCCAAACATCTTGGTATTTCCATCAGATACTTCTTTTTAAAAAAGTCACAGAAGTGTGGCCTTTGTCCTGCTCTTCCTTCTCTTGTTCTGTTCTATCTCACTATATAAACAGCCATACAACCATGTAAACTGGTGTTGATAATTCCAATTCATATTGGTAGAGTTTCACATGTAATCTCTATCTAAAGTTCTATTGCATAATATACCATGGTATACATGTGAAAGATGGAGACTTTACCTCTTTCATGTTTACATGAATGGAGCTAGAAAATATTCTTCTTAGCAAAGTATCTCAGGAATGAAAGAAAAAGTATCCAATGTACTCAGCTCTACCATGAAGCTAAATTATAGCTTTCACATGAAGGCTATAACCCAACTATAGCACAAGACTATGGGGAAAGGGCCAAGGAAGGGGAAGGGAGGAGGGAGGTTTTGGTGAAGTGACGGTAATGGGTGGAGCCACATCTATGGTGCATCTTAGAATGGGTACAGGCGAAACTTACTAAATGCAGAATACAAATGTCTACATACAGTAACCAAGAAAATGCCATTGAAGGCTACATTGAACAGTTTGATGAGAATATTTCAGATTGTATATGAAAGCAGCACATTGTACCCCTTGATTGCCCTAATGTACACAGCTATGATTTAACAATAAAAATAATTAAAAAAAAAATAAAGTTCTATTGCAGGTATGTAAACTTTATGTAGATGTTCAAATGTAATATGCCATCTTATGTAATACTCTTTCACTCAAACACTGTGCTTTTGAGATTTAGCCACATTTACAAGGATGACACTAGTTTATTTCTTTTCATTGCTACGGAGTAAACTTCTGAATATATTCTAATTCACTGGTTCTTTTATCAGTGAATAAATGTGTTGTTTCAAGACTTTTATTATCACTAAAGATGCTGCTATGAATGTTCTTGTATCTATCTCTCAAGGCAGGTGCACCTGAGTGTTTCCAGGAACGGAGTGCACATTGGTAGAATATAAGCATCTTTGATTTGAAAAGGTGTTGCCAAATTGCTCTCCAAAAAATAGTGCCATCTTTCTTCCACTAAAAAAATGTAATAGGTTTTATTTCTCCACATTTTCTCCAGCACTTAGAGGCCAGACTAATTTTTCTTATTCGATTGGTGAAATGATATTGTCCTGTGATTTGAATTAAGCATTTCACTCATTGCTAGTGAATTTTAGCTTCTTTTCAATTTACTTTCATTCATTCACTCCATGAATTTGCCTATCTGGATTGTAGGGTCGCTGGATTGTATAACTGCAGGGAGAATATCTAACGTTCATGTCAGGGGCCTCTCCTGGAAAAACAGCAGACTTTACATCTTTCATACTAATACTGAAAGACAGTCCCTACACGATAGGCACCAAACAAGGTTATGTTATTAATCGTTGGCAAAAATGTTACTAGTGGCTTCCAGCAACCTATACTAATTTTTCCAAATTGGAATAAATGGGAAGAGTAACAGGCAAAATATGGGTGCTACCAAGTCTGTCTGTTAAAAAAAAAAAAAAAAATTAGCTTTCTGTGATTCTCTAGCAAGAGACTTCCATTGAGACCAGAATTATGTCATGTGACTACCCATAAATACTAAATATTTAGTACATATTATCTGTCACATGGACTGCTTGACATGGCTCCTTCCTTCAAGTTGCTCTGGGCCAGTGAACACTGTCTCAATAATTCCACTTCATTAGTTGTATAAATATACTTTTATGATGGGACCTATCCACAGAATTATTTACACTAGCTAAGTAGTATCTTAACTACTCTCCATTTTTTGTACATTTGGCTATTGTCCAGCTATTCACTAATAGAAATAGTTGTTTCTCTGAATATTTTGGTAAATATAATTAATTTTGCTACTAGAAGTGATGATTTCCTTAGAATATGGAGATAATGCTTGCTACTTATGGTAGTTATGTTCTACAGGTCATGATGAACACTGAATTAGCAAATACTGAGCCATAGTTCCTTGGGAAAAAATACAGGATTAGGTTGCTGGAAGCCACTAGTCACATTTTTGCCAAGTGATTAATACATAACCTTGTTTTATGCTTGTTTCTGTGCAAAGACATATTATTTAATATACCTGGATGATTCATTAACATTGAACTTAGCGACAACAGCACTATAATTCATGTCTGGACAAAGCTTATCTAACACGTATATTTTCTCTACAAGCCACATCCTTCCTTCTGGCATTTAGGAACCAGCATTTTATCACTGTGCTTGGGGAATTTTAAACAAGAAAATCACAAAAAAACACACCCACAAAAATGAAAAAAAAAAAACAAACAAAAAAACATGCTATGAGCTAGTGGCCTGTAGAAAAGATACCAGTTTAAACAATGAGTGCAGAATAAAAAGACAGCACTCCCCCTTGTCCACCTCTAATAACCTATGTCAACAGAGGAAAATAAACTATCTAACACAAAGTAAGAGAAATGAACTTCCAGAATAACCACTCTTCATTTTAATTAAATACCTGAGGCCTAACTTGTTATCTGTAAGAATTCGTTTTCTCAGTCTTGAGAAAGTGTACAGTAGGGGTGAGCGCTCCCTGTTTCAGCTCTCTGCCTCTGTTCCTGCCCAAAACCAGATTCTAAGGACTGTGACAAGTAAGCCTCACAGGGGGGGAAAAAAAAAAAAAAAAAAAAACGAAAAAGGCAAACACAGCATCTTGCAGCCACTTCTGTTATCTGTTGAAAGCAGAGAAACAAAGAGCTATTTTACCCTTTAAAAATGAAGGAGGGGGATTGGTGAGAATACATTTGTGGTGCATCTTACAATGGTATATGTGAAGCTTAGTAAGTGTAGAATGTAAATGTCTCAACACAATAACTGTGAAATTGCCAGGAAGGCTACGTTAACCAGTGTGATATAAATGTGTCAACCGTTCTGTGAAACTAGTGTATAATGCCCCATGATCATACCAATGTACATAGCTATGATTTAACAAAAAAATAAATAAATAAATAAAAATAGAAATTGACCAGCTTAAAAAAAATAAAAATAAAAATAAAAATGAGGAGCTGCTTTTCCTGAGGGCCTGGCAATCTCCTTTATTCATGCACTGTGGCTACTCCCTCTCTTTTCTCTATCTCTATTTTTCTCTTTCTTTCTTGGATAAATAAAATACATATTTTATTACTTACTATCCTACTCCTGATGTTAGAAACCTTTTCCAACCCGCTCTGTGAGCAACTCGTGAGTCCCGTCACCCTAACAGCTGGGAGTGCGTGCTTTGGGAGACTCCAAATTTTTGCCTCTCTACACTGGTCCGTGAATGGCTAAGAAAGAATGATTCTTCTCATTTGGGGTTTACAAATAAATTTGAGTTAGTAGGTGAATTCACAAATAGAGAATCTAAAAATGATAAGGATCAATTGTATCTCTCAAAGTGAAATTAGTATATATGTGGGTACAAACAGTGTTGTAGTTCATGTCTCCCTTTGAATGAATATGGTTTATATTCCTCAAATTGCCAGTAATAGAAACAGAACTTTTACCACATGAAAAAAATCAAATGAATTGGTTCCAGTAACTATGCCTAGTTCTGGAAACCAAGTTTGTCAGGACCCTTTCTTATTTCTCGTCTCTGCTCTGTTTTGAGATCTTCATTGTCTCAAACCAGCTTTACCCCACATCATCAGAGACACAGCTATACTCAGCTCAGAACTCACATTCTATCTCTTCCTATTCCAGAAGGAAAAGAAACTTCTCTAACTTGCTTCAAGTTCCAGAAATCGTAGGGAAGGAGTCTGAAAGTCCTGGCCCCATTCCTGTGTTCCCCTGTGGGGGTCCTGCAGACAAAGTACTCTATCATAAGCAGAGGTATACCAGTTGTCACCACTGCAGAGGTGAAGTCTGTTTGATCCATCTTCACCCCTCTCACAAGTGTTCCTTCCCTTGGAATTCCTCAAAAGCAGACACCATGCATTATTCACCATAATACTCACATCCCTAATGAGGAACCCAGAATTAGTGCTTAAAATTTATTAAAAAAAGATTGCTAGGCAGCGGGGCTCATACCTGTAATCCCAGGAATTTGGGAGGCTGAGAAGGGAAGGATGGGAAATCGAGGCTGCACTGAGCTATGTGATTGTACCACTACAATCTAGCCTGGGCAACAGAGAAAGACCCTACCTCTAAACAATAAAATAAATAAGTAAATGTTGCCAGATAGTACTCCAGAGGGCAATATCTAAATGTCTACCCAGAGCTCTGCCAACAAGGAATTCCATCACTTTAATCCAAATTTTCTAGATACTAGCAAAGAACATCTTTTTTGATACACCTGAAATATACGTCTCAAGGTTGAAAAAAAAAATCTAAAAGATAAGAAGACCACAAAAAGATCATAGCAAGAGGAAAAAAATTTTAGGAAGATCTTTCTTCTTAAAAGGGCCTTACGTCATAGAAGTCATTTTGAAAAAAAACAAAAACAAAACTATCTTTTAAAAAGCTTAAAATTGTTAACACTTTGTGTGAGAAAAAGAAACAATTCAATAAAAAAATCCCGCATAATACCAGTAGATTTTCCAGATATTTCAGTGAATTAAGAAAGTATTCCAAAGAGCTTCAGATAAGTATGAAGCTCTAGTATTCAACAAGCTTCCTATTTGGGAAAGACTATTTACACAATCCATCCTGGTCTATATTGGGTCTACCAGTAACAAATTGTATCAATAAACTGCCCTCAAAATAATTAGTATCAGAATCCATTTCTGTCTTCCAGCCACTCATTGGTAAACACCCAAGGAAAGCAGATTATTAATGGTGCATATTATTCCTACCTAACAAAGATGATCATGAAATGTGTTATAAACCAAATATTAATTACTTTTGTATTATCAATGCTTCCCATATTAGAGAGATTAAAAATTAATATGTTTAAATTGCATTTACTAAAGTAAATGAGTACTTTAAATTGCATTTACTAAAGTAAAGAAAGTACTAAAGTACTTTCAGATAGAATCACATTGTTCCTATTATCAAAGAGAAGCCTAGTTATTAATATTATTTCTCTTTTATTTGAGATAATGTCTTAGGGCCACACAGTAATAGTATGAAGCAGAGGCTTCCAAAATGCTCCAAAATGTACACTTCAAGGGTATTTAAAAGGACGTTTTACAGCTGAATCTATTTATTAACTTTAAGCAACCAAGATATTCTCATACTCCTTGACAGTAAATCATTGTTTTGACAGCCAATCACATGGTGTTCATTTATAAAGAAGAGAATTGTCTAGGAAATTTTCACTTGAAATGTGGTGAGTAACATCACTATGTGATAGACTGAAAGGTTGCCCAGATTTGAGTGAAAGGACCTGAATTATTCTTCGCACTCTCAGTGTTGGCTTCTGGGTGACCTTGACCAAGTTGTTCAACTTTCATGGGCCTAATTTTTCTTTTTATATGAACAGAAAAATAGTAACATCTATTTCAAAGGGGTCTTGTCAATACAAAATCAGATAATGCATGTGAAAATGCATAAAAATTATAAATCATTACTTATAATTATGTGACATAATTCCATTTGTTTACTGACTGAATACTAAAAACAAATGCTACACAAGGACAGAGTCTGTATCTCTTTTATCTTAATTATTCCCATTAAGACAGATGGTACTAACTGGTATAAATACATACCTAGTAAAAGCTCAGCAAATGCTTATTTAGAATGATTGTATAAATGCAGAGGAAGTTATCTAGAGACATGAAAAAACTATATTTTCCACTTATTTCAAATTTAATGTCTAGGACGCTAGAGAAAAAAAAAATTAGAGAAAGAAACGAAGCTAAAATTTATATTTTATTTATTTATTTGTTTATTTATTTATTTATTTATTTTTGAGACAGTTTTACTCTATTGCCCTTGGTAGAATGCTGTGGCATCATAGCTCACAGCATTATTTCCAAACACTATTCTAGGTCCTTACAGAATTATCTTATGTAATCATTGGAATATCCTCACCTCATAAGAATTATTACCATAACTTTTATAGACATAGACATGAAGTTCCTGAGAGCTAATGAATTTGCTAATCTCCATCAGTCAGTACACGATTTAAATGCAGCTTTTAGTCTCTTAAAAGCCCTCATTCTTTGGGTTCTATTACCTTTTCATAAGTGCCTTGAGTTATCATGGATCTTAGTTATTCATAATAAAAAGGAGCCTATTTTCTAGTTGGCCAAAAATAGATTCTTGACTCCTCAATCATTGGTCATAGGGTATAGAGCAGTGTGTCCCAAATTGGAAAAGGGGTCCCATGGAATGTTCCACAAATAGTCAAATATCTATCTCTCCATAGAGAATCTCAGAGTACTATAACAAAATAAGAGCCCTGAGAAGTCCCAAGCCAAGGAAATCTGTTAAATTTTTTTAGTCAAAAATGTCCTCTGATCATGAATGTTTTCCCCTCACCACATACCATAGATTAACATCCAGGGACAGAGGATTATACAGTGGGAAATACTGCTATAGGGCCTTCAGGGAGCAAGTGCTCTCTGTACCTGCATAAAACACTACCATTATATGAGATATAAAACTAGCTTACATTATGACATCATCTGTTTCATTGTTGGAGCCTAATTGTAGAAAGGAAACTGTAGGATAATATTTAGAAATAAACATATCCTACATCAAGCACACAAAGGGTCACGCAACAGAAACCAGAGTGAAATAATAAAGCACATGGTATTTTCAACACAGCAAGTACCTGGGAAAAAGGTTCTGGGCCACAGTGAGCTGCAGTTTCCCTAAGCAAGGGTTGCTAAAGTTGAGAGGTAAACAGGTTGTCCTTGAAAATAAATGTACTTTCTTTATGATTTTATTTAGCATGGTGACAAAATAAAATATTTTTTTAAATAACAAATAAGTAGGATTCTACTATTATATAAACTTGGGGTTATCATTTAGGTGTAATGGATGCATAATCTTTTATGAAGATTGTAAGTGAGGCCTAAAGCCCTGTTGAAGCTGGGTAGAGGATGTTGTTTCCTTGTATCTGGACTAATTTTGCTCAAAAGGAAAGTGATTGGGATTGCATTTTAATTTCTTTTGAGGTGCCACTGAAGAAGGAACTTACAAGCTAAGAAAGAACATGAAGAAGGTGACACTGAAGAATATGCCACAAATTTACTTACATTGACTCTGAAATTATAGAAAGAAGAAGCCCCCATCTTTTCACACATCTGCCCCGTGCAATCTGCCTTTAGAGGGAGTAACTGTGATTGTACAATTCTGCTCGAGTCTGAGGGGATAGCACAGAATTAGGAGGCTTGATTCCAATCATTGTGTTCCAAACATTCTTCAACACAAGTCTACTAGTAATAAAGCTACTGTTTCTATTTCCAGATGCAGGATTCCTGTGAAGGAGCTAAGGAAATTTCACTCCAAAATTCGCCTCCTTGGTATGAAGAGTATTTTGAATTAAAGGCTCTAAGAGATCAACAGGCCTTGGAAGGGGCTTTCTCTCTTTTTTCATAAAAAAACAGACCCATAAAAATGAGCAATTGATTTCTCTTTACCTCCCTGAAGGAAAAAGGATCAAAACCACAACTAGACCTGACCAAATAATTTTAAACATAACATCTTTCTCCCATTAATCTAATTTGGAAAGAGAATCATCACTGCAAATCAGTGTTTTCCCCCAATCCATTCATTCTCACAAATAATCTATTCATCCTCTCTAATAACCATTTATTGACACTCAGCAGAATTACCTATATTCCTCATCTCCTTCTCTACTTTAAAATGAGGGCATATAAACTTCTGGACCCTACTAGGATATTAAGTAATCCCTCTGATTTTCCCTGTGTGCACAGAAAACAAATCTCTTTCTCTTACCAATCTTCTTTTTTGTGAGTTTACCTTTTAGGGAGTCTCCTGCGCCAAAGAGGGTGTTTTCCCTTGCCCCAACACTTGTAACCATCTCGCAATTGGTTATAAACTTGGGCAGGGAGGGGGACTTAGATAAGCATTGTTATTACCCCCCACACTCATTACAGTACTTTGCCTGCGTTCCTTGTGATACTCTTAGAGATGATAGTGGGGCTCAAGGAAGCAGAAGGCAGACATGGCAGAATGTCACTCCTAGGAGTCACCTCATTTTCCCTGGCAATCATTTCATTCCAGCCTTCAAACTCACTCAAGATGGGAAAGACCCAGCAACTTATTCAGGGATCTGTTTTCTTTAGCTGCTTTGGCAATCTTATTCCATGTTCTGGGAAATTAGACAAGTAAAACAAAGTTGCTCAACTAGAATGACATATTGGTTCTGCATACTATTTTTAATAAAATTATTTATGGTAGACTCATAGGCACCCGAAATAAACTAAATATTCAATAACAAACTCAGAATACATTTGTCTGGTCTATAAGGACTGAGATCATGCCTGACGTCTGTGGTCTACCTCTGATACGACTACTTAGTAAGTACTTAAATATTTGTTGAATAAATAACATAAAGGAGTATTGTCAGGCACTCTTAGGTCAGTTATTGGTGGGAATTTATTACAAACTTCTGTTTGTTGTGCCAAATCTACAGATAAGATCAGGGCCTACAAATTCTACCTAGTTCTTTTATTTTTCCCTGAGGTGCCATTCTCAGAGAAGGAGGCCAGGAAAATGTCATTGCTTATTACAGGATTTAGACACAAATCCCATTATAGTCTCCAAAAGAGATAAGCTAGGCTATATTTAAACCACAAAGGCTACTTCTGCCTACAAAGAGGCAGACCTAGAAACTCCATTGATCCCACCTGTTTCATCCAGGCACTCTAGAGAGCTTGATGGGGAGAGGGAGGAGATGGGAGAATGGTATCATTTTTGTGAAACAGGAGCTAATCTGTGAACTATGAACTATCTTACAATACCAACCCCATAGGGGAGAAAAGTTAAAAAGTGACTATGATGGATAATTTTGTGTGCTAACTTGACTGGACCATGGGATGCCCAGATGTTTGGTTAAATATTATTTTAGGTGTGTCTGTGAGGGTGTCTCTGGAAGAGATTAACATTTAAATCTGTAACCAAGTAAAGCAGATTGCCTTCCCCAATGTGAAGGCCTGAATAATAAAAATTATCTTCAATATGTGTTCTTATCATATTTTAATTCCAAGGTAGTAAGTTATGAGATTTTATTAATGTCTTAGGGGTTTTCATGGTAAGATAGACTTCCAAATGTTCTGCTATGTTGAATACTATTAACACAGGCTGATTGATGTGAGTGAAGGGGCTCAGTCTATTCTGACCTACCTTCTTTCAAAGCATCTATCATGAATCCTTTTAGAGGCAGCACCAGGCAGACTTGACTTTACTATTTAATATATCTGAGATTTCTCTTTCGTGATGAAATACAAATTTCTATGACAGGAAGGGCTTTGTTTTACATTTTGTCAAAACCCTTAGGGGACAATTAGACCCAAAGGGGGTTACAAAAGAAGCATAAATCCTGATAGAAAAACTAAAACAGGTATTCAAAACCATCTAGAAAGTTATTAGATATCTTTCTCTTTGGTAATACAATGATTGTTACATCCTAAAAGCTAACAACCCACATAAATCTAACAATTTTTTTCAAATGAAGAATATTTTGCACAAAGGAAAATTTTTATTCTACTTGCATTAAAAAAAAATAGAAAATCACATAAAGTAAGGCTATTGGACAGAATATATGTTGTGTTCAGTGAAGCTCCACTGACTTAAGTAGATAGAAAGTAGTTAAGAAAACCTTCTGGAAAGAGCTGGCATTAAGTCTTAAATCAAAAGAGGATTATGGGGTGTAGTGATTTAGCAGATGGTACTGGGTAGGACAGAAAGCAAGAATTAGCTTAAGCAAATAGCACAAAGAGTGTGGAAAACCCCCGCTAAGATGTAGAAACTATCGTGGCAAACATAAAGGACAGAGGATGGAAAGAAAGGAGGAATTACGTCAAAGGAGGGCAGGATGAGTTTGCTGGCAGTGTGTTCCATCTTGAGTAACTTAAAATTCCCTGATTTTTAATTTTATTGTCTATAGTGATCATCAGTGTCCCTGTCTGCTCTAGCATTTGTTAAATCTAGGACTTCAGGATTTCCTGAGAACAGACATCAGGACTACCTGCCCCTTCATATCTTCAGATGTGAGAAAAAGCCTGAAATTGGTACCACCTGCAAGTGGGAAAACCAGGGAGTGAAGTAGGCCCTCTGTGGTAGAGGCAGGTGCCAGGGGGGACTCAAATTTATGATAAGGGCACATACCTCCTAATCCTTTGCCACACATTTCCCCCACCATCACAGCTTTTATTCTGAGAAAAAAATTAAAATCAACCTCAGATCTGAAAGCAGAACAAAAATAGATCTGCCTCTTCGAAACTCTGATTAGCTTTTGGGATCTAGATCCTGGGTGGATTTATTCTTTTCTTCTGCTAATAATTCTTCCCAGTCACAACACCGTCCAGTGGAGGACATGAAGTTTGAGCAGTTCCATTTTTCCGACCAGATGATTGTGGGAAGTGACTATGCTCTAAATATAAGCAGCCCATTATCCAGCTCAAAGAGTACAGTGTGCTTTGTCATGTGGCCTTCATCATGCCGTAAGAGCATCCTCCATATGCTAAAGTGCCGTAACCTGTGAGCTGCAGCTTGCTTTTGCACTGCAGGTTTTTCAATGTAATTGCATGTAGCATTTTATTTATAGTAATGAAAAAGTACTTAAAATCCAATTGCACCCTTGAAAATTGCATATCTCTAAACAGATGTAGAATAATTAAGGAGAAACCCAGTGCATATCTATAGAAACTCATTGGAATTAACAAAATGTCATTTCAATATCCTCCTCTGGTTACACGTTGCCTGTATTAGGTACATTAAAATATACATTTCACATGGCTTAATGGGGAACTAAAATGTGGATTGCATGCATTGCTTTGGTGGCTCAGATAATTCATTTAAAAACATTATGTTTCCTTGAATTTCCTTTGTCTAGAGATGGTTTGGGTGGATAAAGTCCTTGCTGGCAACATCACTTGAGGAGTTCAGGAGTGGACAGAGGGTAAAAGAACTGTTCTCAATGTAGATAAGGAAATTGTGACTGCATGTAATTGTATCATTCACCGACTGCATCAGGCTTTCTGTATTTCATGTATAAAAAATCCAGAATTGGAAGTGAACCATATGTGAGAAGTCCATGCTCAGGCTTCATCTGAGGGAAGATAGGAATAGCATGAATAATGGAAATCCATTCCACTGCAATTAATGCTCTTAGCTATTCTCAGCCACCCTCTAAACAAACACACAAACGGCTTATCACTATAGAAAGTTAACAGATATCTTTCTCTTTGGTAATGGAATGATTGCTACATCCTAAAAGCTAATAATCCACATACATCTAACGATTTTTTTAAATGGAACTGGTTTGCACAAAGGAAGATTTTCATTCTACTTTGTAGTTAGAGATAATTATTCTGTTCAAACTCCTGGCTTTTTTTTTTAATTTTTATTTTTTATATTAAATCATAGCTGTGCACATCGATATGATCATGGAGCATCATACACTAGTTTCATAAACGATTTGACACATTTTCATCACACCGGTCTACATAGCCTTCCTGGCATTTTTTTTCGTTGTTGTGCCAAGACATTTACATTCTACATTTACTAAGTTTCACATATATCCTTGCAAGATGCAACACAGGTGTGATCCCACCAGTCCCCCTCCCTCCACCCACCTCCCTCCTCCCTCCCCTTTCTCTCCCCCTTCCCCCCATTCTCAGGTTGCAACTGGTTCATAGCTTTCATGTGAAAACCCTAAACTAGTTTCATAGTAGGGGTGAGTACATTGGGTACTTTTTCTTCCATTCTTGAGATACTTTACTAAGAAGAATGCTCATCATCTCTAATCATCAGAGAAATGCAAATCAAAACTACTTTGAGATATCATCTAACT
>CAUYPK010033233.1:0-24635 GCA_963574355.1 Loris lydekkerianus
GTGATGAATTATATTTACAGATTTATGTATATTGAACCAGCCTTGAGACCCTGGGATAAAACCCACTTGGTCATGGTATATAATTTGTTTGATGTGTTGCTGGATTCTGTTTGTTAGGATCTTGTTGAATATTTTTGCATCAATATTCATTAATGATATTGGTCTATAATTTTCTTTTCTTGTTGGGTCTTTTCCTGGTTTGGGGATCAAGGTGATATTTGCTTCATAGAATGTGTTGGGTAGTATTCTTTCTTTTTCTATATTTTGGAAAGGTTAAGCAATATAGGTACTAGTTCCTCTTTAAAGGTTTGGTAGAATTCTGATGTGAAGCCATCTGGTCCTTGGCTTTTCTTTTTAGGGAGATTTTGTATAGTTGATGCTATTTCAGAACTTGATATAAGCCTGTTCAACATTGCCACTTGATTCTGGCTAAGTCTAGGAAGTTGGCATGCTTCCAAGTATTGTCTATTTCCTTCAAATTTTCTTATTTCTGAAAATAGAGTTTCTTGTAATATTCATGAAGGATTTTTTGAATTTCTGAGGAGTCTGTTGTGATTTTATCTTTGTCATTACTGATTGATGAAATTAGAGATTTTACTCTTTTTTCCTAGTTAGGTTAGCCAAAGGTTTATCTATTTTATTGACCTTTTCAAAAAACCAACTTTTAGATTTGTTGATCTGTTGAATAATCCTTTTGTTTTCAATTTCATTTAATTATACTCTAATTTTGGTTCTTTCTTTTCTTCTGCTGGGTTTTGGGTTGGAATGTTCTTCCTTTTTCAGTTGCTTGAGATGTCCCATTAAGTTATTAACTTCCTCTCTTTCCATCGTCTTGAGGAAAGTTTGCAGTGCTATAAATTTCCCTCTTAGGACTGCCTTTGCGGTATCCCAGAGGTTCTGGTAATTTGTGTCTTCATTATCATTTTGTTCCAAAAATTTTATAACTTCCTGCTCAATCTTGTCTTTGACCCAGCTATTGTTCAGCATAAGGTTATTTAGTTTTCATATTTTCGTATGAGTATGCAGATTCCTATTGTTACCGAGTTCAACTTTTATTCCATGATGGTCCAAGAAGATGCAAGGAATAATTTCTATTCTTTTAAATTTGCCAAGGTTAGACTTGTGACCTAAGATGTGATCAATTTTGAAGGTAATTTTTTTTTTTTTTTGAGACAGAGTCTCACTATGCTGCCCTTGGTAGAGTGCCTTGGCGTCACAGCTCATAGCAACCTCCAACTCTTGGGCTTAAGCAATTCTCTTTCATCAGCCTCCAAAGTAGCTGGGACTACAGGCACCCACCACAACACCTGGCTATTTTTTGTTCCAGTTGTCATTGTTGTTTTGCTGGCCTGGGCTGGGTTTGAACCTGCCAGCCTCGGTATATGTGGCTGATGCTGTAACCACTGTGCTATGAGCGCTGGGCCAAGACAATCTTAAAAAAATATACCCAGCTTATTCCTTATTCATACAGGGTATGTTTTAGACATACTCTAATTTTTGAAAAGCTCCCCAAATGGTGATTTGTGTGGCAACAGTTCTCAATAATCAATTGTGCAATTAATGACTAAATGAGGAATTGGTGTTACTAATGAAGGTTGCAAAGCCTCGTTCTAAAGCTTCAAAAACAAGGCAAAGTGGCCATGTGTCCAGGACAGTTATTGGATACAAAGTGAAATATTTTCTTCCTTGTTAATGTTGATAGCAACTTTTCTTTTTACGTCATTTGCATTTGTTAGGAAAGTCCAAGTTTTAGTTGAGCCCTTCATCCAGGAGGTGTGCCATGTACACTTACATTGTTTGGGGTTTTTTTAATTGTTTGTTTTTGTTAGGTAAAGTCCAAGTTGAGACCTTCAACCAGGTTGTATGCCATATACCCTTGAGAGCTTACCAATGCTCCTCCCTCCTCTCCTCTTTCCCCTCTCTCCTCCCACTCCCTGCCACTTTAATTTAATTGTATTTGTCTCTTGTGTGAGAATATAGTTGTTCATCTACTGATTTCATATCAGTGTTGAGTATGGAAAAGCTTGGCAACTTTTTATTGAATATCAATGTCATAAGCTATAAATTTTAGGTACATCATTCCTAACCTTCAGAATAAGGGTTAAGAATTATTTTCCATGCATTGATGAGGAAACTGAGGTTCTAGGAGGTTTACTGGAGAATCAACTTACCAACATTTACTCTGGTAACTAAAAGAATGTGAACTCTTCGGTCTAGTTGAACTCAGATTGTTCTCATGGAATCCTTAACTTGTTGTATTACAATCTTCTACTAACATGGTTAGAATTTTTGAATTCTATTAACATGGTTGAATTAGAATCAGTGACAATTTAATAGTCATGACCCTTTGTCACATAGATTTGAGATTTATAAGTCTTCTAGTATAATAAAGCACCACCTCTTGAGTTTTGCTCAGTAAGGGAGTCTGAGATTTCTGTTTCTACCTTAGAAGGATGTGAAGGTTTAACATGCCGTTCATGTTTACCTTTTCAATGCCCTCAAAATCTGAAACATAGTTCTGGACTTGTCAACTTGTTTCCAAAAATCATCATAAAAATGTATTAAATTTGCAAAGAAAACTTATTAATTGTACTTGAAAATGCCCTGAACAAGGACCCTCTTACTTGGCTAACACAGCTATTGCATTGCAAGTATGCTATTTATTTTTATGCCAGTAAACCTTTGCAGACCACGTATTCCTTTCTGATTCCAATTCCGTCACACTAACTTCACACCCAGCTGGGTTGTACAGTTAAATTCATTGCAGTCTGCAGAGGTAGCAGAATCCTGAATTTTAAAGCTATGCAAACCAAAATCTTCTGGATAGTATAAATTTTACATTTTGCACAGATAACTAAAATGATGGCTTGTGAAGGAAAATGTCATTTTTTTTTTTTTTTTTTTTTTTTTTACATTACAAGAGGCAGATCAAAAGGTCTCCGATTCTAAGAGGTGGCTATTTTGAGTTCCTCCTGCCAATTCCCTATTCACAGACAGCAACTGGTGGCAACTAAAAATACTCAGCTTTACTACCAGCTAGGAATCTGGTCGCATTTGGCTGATGGACGACGTGCACAGAGAAGATTTAGGATTCCGTTGGGTTGTTTCTCCCCAGCCCACACATCAGCTTACTTTGCTGCCATTTGGAAGCTATTGAAAAGCCATTAGCAGGCAGAGCGGGGAGAGCCGCAGTGCAGCACACACCTCAGTGCGGCAGAAGGTGGTTGCATGTGAGCACCAATTAGAGCTGACCACTCCCGGGACCAGGCGCCAGGAGCTGTCAATCAAGGGAGCTACACTAGCACGTGCAGGCGGCGGTGCCTCCAGACCCACCCGGACAGGCTTATCTTACTGAACTCCAGCTGCTGAATGAGAATGAGTTGGAAGCTTCTGGCAGGATCGTGGGACAGAGCCTGCGTTTAATAATGCATCCCGAGGTGAACTGAGCAAGGGCTCTGAATAATGCACGTCCTAGGATCGGCCGTTGTAGCAGAAGAGAATGCTGGAGCCCTCGCCACGATTCCTGCCTGAGACGGGAAGATGTCTCACTATCATTTTATCAAGTGCTGTAAGTAGCTCGCTGGTTTGTTCGTGTGGCTATTTGTCTTCCTGGAGGATTATTTTATGCAGATGGCAAAATTAAGGCAGGTCTTCTGGCAGACCACATCCAGATGGGCGGGTAACATACGCTGGTGACTTTGAAAGGAATTTACAGGCTGAATACCTTACTTCTTTATTTCAGATACTGAAATAATTCCATTGTGATTCAAATGCTAATATGGAAATCTTTAAAACTTTCAGGTTTTTTTTTTTTTTTTTAATTCATAGGAATAGCAACCAAAAAAAAAAAAAAAAAAAAAGCCACACATAGAAAGAAATTGTATAAGGCTATTTCTGGATGTCAGCACATATTAATAAAGTACACAAAAACTTAGGTCACTAAAATGTGGCTGAGGTCATGAGTTTTACTGCTCACGCCCACATTCTGTGGCTTTGTAGCTTCACCTTTAGGGTCACCCTTGACTGGAAACTTTTGTCCTTCGGTCACTCACCTTGTAATGCTTGGGGACTCTGCACCAAATGCTCTACACTGATGTTCATATGCTGAAAAATAGTTTGCTACCGGCTTTTCTAATGGGTTCATCAAGGGTTTCCATAATGCCTGAATTTTTAGCAGGATTTTCTGAGCTAGATAGTAGCCGCATATAGACCTTCTCTGGATGATGATAATGAAGAGGAGGACATATTTATCTAAAAATGGGTTGCTAGATACACGTTTTTTTCTCCTATAGCACTTCTAAAAACTTCTGTACATTTATGTCATGATCTTAAAGTGACAGACAGTATTTGTAGAATTTGCTTTGCTTTTAAGATAAGGTTTTGCAGCCAAAGGACATCGCAATGTTAAATTTAAGTAACATGTTAAGAGAGCACATGTCTTGAATGAATCATGAGTTTTGCACTGAAGGAGACTGAAGAACAGAATAATGATTAAGATGGAGAAAATATTTACCTTTTCTTGTCTTTGGTAGAGAATGTATATAGGAATTAAAACTATGGTGAATGGCAATAAAAATGTCTTACTCTTAAACATTGCCCAAAGTGGCATGCTGTTAGCTTGCAGAATAATTTTGACTTCAGAAATAATTCACTGGTTAGCTTTTAAGTTCATGTATTAGCTTTTTCATTGATAAGAATTAGGGGTGTTCTGCATATTTAAGAAGTATGAGAATTGTCTTTTGTTTTAGCCTCCTAAATCTTGGGGTTATTATCTTGGTGAAAAAATATATATAGGTGATATATATATATATATATATATATATATATATATATATATATAGAGAGAGAGAGAGAGAGAGAGAGAGAGAGAGAGAGAGAGATATGCCCCACTGGTTTTTGTATTGTCTGTTGTGATTTACTGCCCTAGAAAAATGTCATTATTTTCCTTTCTATGGCTCTGCAGAGGAAATTCCTGAACCCCTCTGCATCACTGCAACAAGGAACATGGTGCTCGTTAGACAGAAGGAACACACCTGGTGGAAGGCAGCGGCAGAGCATGGGCAAAGCAGGAAGGGACAGGGTGACACGAATGTGGGATGGGGTGACATGGATGTGGGATGGGGTGACACGGATGTGGGACAGGGTGACACGGATGTGGGAGACAGTGACATGGATGTGGGAAATTCAGGAACAGTTAGTTTCCAAACATAATATGAGACTTCCCTTTCCCGCCTTATATTACTTTGGTTTTAATTAGATTATTTGACTATAGCCGTTCAGGAAATTAAGAGATGTAATGATGTCTTGTCAATGGAAGCACGTGAGACCATTTTTGCAGTCCGCCAGTAGGAGGTGACATCTAAAATTAATGAATCAAAACATTCCTGATAAATTCATCGAAGTCCTTAGCAACTACTAACTAATGATCTGTCTTTTATCTAAGCTCTGAGTATGGCAATGTCTAAGAGATGGAAACAAGCAGGAATATTATCTAGTGCTAACTTCCCTGGAGAAATGGTTCCAAGTGCTGGAGGAGTTCAGAAGTTGTATTTCCCTGTGTGTTGAACTCATCAAGGGACATCCCACAGGAAGAATTTATCTTGAGCTATATTTTGAAGGATGAATAAAATCCAGAAAGAAGAGTGAGATCCTGTGTGGTATCAGAAGAGTTTATCCGTGTGTGTCATAATTCAACATTTACCAGTTGTTCCTATTCACATGACTTCCCTGCCTTGTTGACCACTGGTTTGAACTGATCTCCTGACATGGTTTACTGGTCCACATTCTTTACACTCCATTACTTTCTCACACGACCTCTATTTCTACCACATGCCTATTTTTCATTCTGACCCTGGATTATCACCACACCACACCCACTTCTAAGACAAGCATCAATGCAGGAAGTGATTGAATTCCAGGGCAAAAGCAGAAATTTCTGAAATGCACAACATAAGCGTGCCTTGTGGCCTGACAAAGGAAGTCCTAGGGTGGGATGTTGGGAAATCAATCACTAAAACATGCCAGCAACTTTCACTCATTATTTAAGGTTAAACCCTGTATAGCTACAACGTCTCAACTCAGTCCAAGAGTAGTTATCTTTGGTTTATAGCATTACCAGTTGTTTTTATAAACTATTCTATATTCTTAAAATTGTCTACAATGGACATGTTTTACTTTTACAATCAGCAAAAGAAAACTTCAAGACAGTGTAAGAGAGAATATGGAGGAAAGGAATAGCTTAGATCCCCATCACCATCAGCCTATTCTGAGTGCATGGGAACTGGCCTAATTCTGCAGGCTCCATGCATCTTACACAGTAATGCTAAGTGCTGGAAAATGAAGATGCATTGTGGACACACAATGTAGCAGGAAATTTTAAGAACACAACAACAAAAAGTGCTATGTTCCTTGTGTCTCTGTGGTCATGAAGTATCCTCTGATGGATCTGCAGGGAGAGTCTGTGTGTGTAAAAGGTAACAGGTGGATGTGAACTTCCTAGGAGCCCTAGCCAACTTGCAGGTAGGAATGTGATATGAACTTGAGGAGGCAAGAAGCTTGCATAGTTTCACTGCCGTGAGAGACCTTAAGACTCTTTTTATTTACTATTTTTATTTACTTCAGGTTAATGTGAGGGTACAAACAACTAGGATAGGGCTAGGACCTGTAGACATAATGCAATTAAGAAAAAGGTAAAAGTCACTAAATATTTTGGTAAAGGAAAAACTCTTTCACCTCAATATCTGTATGTATATCTGTGTCATCAATTGTGAAATAAAGAAGAGCTGAACAATATACGTAAAGTGATAAACTTACTACAGTGTTTGCCTGTTGTTCAGCCTGTTCAGGGATTTCGTGGCCACCTGCAGACTAATGGTCAGTGATACATCCTTGTGTATTGCTCAGTGTTGACATTCTGTTATTAAAGGCTTGTCACTATATCTGGAGGGTTCAACACCAAAATATTTTAACCATAACAGTGGAAAGCAGAGATCTGTATCAGCAATATGAAATATGGAGAACGGTTGGGAGGGAGCAACAGAGGAGTCCCAGAGGCCAGGGGTGGCTCTTGTAATCTGCACAGAGATGAAGTGTTTATTGATGAGTGACTCAAGAATGGAATAAAGCCGATGAGTTTGAATGAGACTTGACCACCAGGAACTTTGGCCTTGGGGCTTATTTAGGAGTTGTAGAGAATACAAGACAGGGAGTATTGAAGTCTGGCTCTTAGATATGTGCTTGAGCAAACTTTGTATAAGGTGTCACTACTGAGCTTCATTGGAAGAACAGGTCTGGGCATCCCAGGAGAGCTGTCCAGTGTGTGTCCATATTCACACATCTGAAGCTCAGGTGGGGGGTGGCCCCTGGAAATAGACTCTGGCATCATTAGCATGTTGGTTTAATTTAAGCCATGATAGGGGAGGAAGTAGTTAGCAAGGAAATGGATGGCTCCAGTCCAGAATTTTTGAAGCGCAGAGAGAGGAGGGGGAGTTCACAAAGGATTTAGGTCTTCAGGGAAGAACACAGCTTCAAGAGCAGGGTCTGCTTTAGGCAGTTTGGCGTCAAGTGGCCACAGTGCACTGTGTGCTTTGGAAGCAGCTGCTGGAAGGGCCAACAAGAGGCTGCTAGTGGTGTGGACCGTGTGATTGTTTCTCTTGTTGAAAGTGTTCCTTGTGACAGCATGTAACCGAGTATGCCTCGGTATTTTGTAAATGTATTTCGACACTCTGTCTTACAGCAGTTTGAAAGTGTGGATCTAAATTTAACTATCTTCCTTTATTGTTTGTCTCTTTTGTTAAGTCAGGTTTACTGAAGTATCAATTACACACAGAACTATTTTTAGGTGTACAATTAAAAATCCTTTGACAAACGTTTGCCATCATGTAAGTGCCCCACAATGAAGATGCAGTGTCTTCCTCCAAAGACATTCCTCGTGGCTCTCTCTAGCCTTTCTCCTTTCATCATCATCAGGTGAACACGGGTCAGATTTCAGTCCCTACAACTTTGACTTTTCCAGAATGCCATATGAATGGAATCAAGCGATATTTGATCCTTTGAGACCGGCTTTTCTTTCTCAGCATAATGCCCTTGAGATCCACCCAAGTTGTGTGTACCAATGGTTTCTAACTTTTTATTACTGATTATTCTTCTGTGATAGGGATGGACCATGGTTTGCTGAACTGTTCACCTACTGAGAGATACTTTGGTGATTTCTAGTTATTGTCTATTAAAAGTAAAGTTGCTATGAACAGTTCTGTCGTCGTAGCTGTACTATGTAACCTGGACATACGTTTTCATTCTCCCTGATAAATGCTTGAGGGTGCAAATTCTGGGTTATATGGTAAGTTGATTTAGTTTCTTTAAAGAAACTGGCTCCTGTTCTGAGCATCACTCGTGTTGGTGCGTGTTGGGAGTTTGCTCCTTGTGTGCCGAGTGGTCTGAGCGTCACTCGTGTTGGTGCATGTTGGGAGGTTTGCTCCTTGTGTGCCGAGTGGTACCTGATTTTATGGATCTACCACAGTGTGTGTCCACTCATTAGTTTATAGGCATTTTATTGTTTCTAGTTTTGGGTTAGTCCAAGTACAACCTCTATAAAGAAATGTATAAATGTTCAAGGAGGGGTGTGTGTGTGTGCATGGGTGCCTACTTGTACTTTGCCTTGGATAAATATAATAGTTAGGACTAGGATTTTCTGTTGCATTCTGACATACTGAAAGTCCTGAATCACAAAGGATCCCATTAGCAAGCAGAAGTCACAGAAACACGGTGCTGAAACCATCGTGATTTAGTTATGAAGACAGGGGGATAGGAAATATAGGATAAACAATCTTATTTTTAAAAACATCTTAATTAGACAAGTTCAGCACAGTGTACTATTGCTGGGCTCTGTCCTTGGGCTGAGTTCAATGGTCCTGGGTCCTCCAGTATCCAGGGTCCCAACTAAAGCTCCCCTTTCTGTCCTCTGTTTTTGAATTTTGTGTTCTCAACTTTTAGACCAAAAGTAATTTCCTGAGCTCATTCTGCTAATGGAATAGACTTCTGGTGTCTATGCTGGTGTGACCCAGCAGTGTCAGCCCAGCGATGCTCCCGGTGCTATCTCTGGGGTTCTGGGTTTCCCCCACTCTACTCTCTTCCCAGTACCTGGTCACAAGTATCTGGAGTATTTATCTATCTATGTATGTCTATCTATCATCTATCAATCAATCATGTATCATTTATCTACCATCTATCAATCATCTATCTATCTATCATCTATCTAAATGGTTATAACCCATGTGCTGATATAATACAGTTCATTGCTATTTTACTATAGCAGCATAATGGAATGTCTTTTCTTTTTTAAATAATTACTAGAGATGGTATTTTTTTGTTTTGTTTTGTTTTGTTTTGTTTTTTCAGTTTTGGGCCAGGGCTGGATTTGAACCCACCACCTCTGGCATATGGGGCCAGTGCCCTACTCCTTTGAGCCACAAGTGCCACCCGAGATGGTGTTTTTAATAGAAGTCCAATAATCCGTATACATTTCAAAGTGCTTTACTGTGGTTTACAAACAAAAGTCTCTAAGGTATATTACACTCAACTTCCCTTGTCCTCTGTTACTTACTCTGTCTTAATGTTACTTTAGGGATGGATTTGAGGAAGTATAAATGAAATTTTAAAAATATCTAATTAATTGATTTTCAGTAGCATTTATGTAGATCGTAGAAAGAGAAATCTGTGTTCGACCCTGACACCAAAGAACACGCCAGAAGATAGTAGCTAGGTTGGACTTCAGTTCTGTGAGAAATACTTTGAGGGTGTTTGGCTGATAATTTTTTGATACAATTAATAGTAGCAATTTCAGTCCTGGACTATAAATAGAGTAATATTAGTAGAATTTTCTAAGCCAGTTTTCTGAACATTAAAATATTCCTGAGAATTGTTTGGGGACTATGGTTTCAAGAGGTTTTAAGCCTTATCCCTGCATCCCTGTACCCCCAGAAAACAGAAGGATTGGGGGCACGGTGGAGGAGAGGCACTCATGCTGGCCGGGGCATCAGTGTTCCCCTCGCTCGTGGTGAGGACTTACTGTGGGCCAGGTCTAAGGTAAACCTGGGCTCTCGGGCAAAGACGGATCATACAATGAACCTGGCCTGGTGTTAAATAAAACTTACATTAATAAAATATGACACATATTAATGGCACTTAGAATAATATTTGATAGGTGAAGATGAGTCATCAGTAGTAATCAGTACCGATAAATGACTGTCATTAATATTATTTAATAGATACCTATTTTAGTAGTTTTTCCTCTTTACTTCCTCAATATGTACAATTTTCAGTATTGAAAATGATCACTAAACCTGTAAGGCTTGGTATGTACTTTCTTCCCTTGTAGCTTTGAAAGGCTTCCGACGTGTTTCTCAATGTTCAGAGGTCCCAACTTGCCCACCCCCTACCTTAGCTGTCCTTACACCAACCTCCTGATCTCCCAGGAAATAAGGGGTGCTATCTCACTCACAAAGCAGAATCCCAGGGAATGGACTTCTAGTAGCCATTGTCTTTACCAGCTGTGACTGCTGAAAACGCATGCTGAGTCGGAAAAGACAAGACAGAAAATGCAGATGGACTTACATGGTGGATGGTAGGTCAGGAGGCTCTGAGTGTCTGGAGGAATGAGTATGGCCCAAAATAACAGTCTGAGCCCGCACCCTCAGAGCCACACTTCCACCCCTACATGGGGTGTGTCTCCCTCCCTTCCCTATGTCAAACAGCAGAAGCTGGAGCCATGGAGAAAGTATAAATGTCTCAAGAAGCATTTCCCAGGTTAGGTCAGAGCCCTCCTGTAGCTCTGCTAAAGACTCAGGCTGACTGTTCTGGGTGACCCCTGTCACTGGGGGCCACAGTTTTTCTGATCCCTTAGTTTGTGATTGCAGTCTGCCTGGTGAGGAAATAGTGCTTTCATGAAAGGAAAACTATAATGGAAAGAAAAAGGGCTTTTGTGTTTGTGAGTTTGATTATCTTTTTTTTATTGGCAGGATGTGATTTCTTCCATGTATGTGGATCATGTCATCCATGCTTACTGTAGTGTTTAGAGTGCTTCTCTTTCTGGTCAATTAATTTGGAATATGTGTCCAAAGATTTCAGAGGCTCTCAGATAAGCCGATAACTCCATTTTATATTTAGAAATATATTTTTGTTCATTTTTAAAAATTCAAAACACTTCTAAGGAAAGTGTGAAATTATAGGGTAGTAATAAAAGTTATAGAAATAAAATCTATTACACATTAAAGCAAGCCTCCATCCCTTCCTTCAATTCATGATTAATTGATATTTTATAGAATTACATTAATGGCAGTGGGCCACTCTGTTGGAAATGTTCTGTGGCTGGTATAATCTATCAAAAAGAGATAACAGATGTTGGTGTAGATGTGGATAAAAGGGAACACTTCTGCACTGCTGGTGGGAATGCAAGCTAGTACATTCTTTTTGAAAGGAAGTTTGGAGAACACTCAGGGATCTAAATGTAGACCTGCCATTTCATCCTGCAATTCCTCTTCTAGGTGTATATCCAAAGGACCAAAAATCATTTGGCAACAAAGATATTTGCACCAGATTGTTCATTGCAGCTCAATTCATAATTGCCAAGTCAATGGAAGAAGCCAAAGTGCCCATTGACCCATGAATGGATTAATAAATTATGGTGTATGTATACCATGGAATACTATGCATCATTTAAAAAAAATGGAGACTTTACCTCTTTTATGTTTACATGGATGGAGCTGGAAAATACTCTTCTTAGTAAAGTATCTCAGGAATGGAAAAAAAAAAATATCCAGGGCACTCAGTACTACTATGAAACCAATTTATAATCACTCACACTTTCATATGAAAGATGAATCACAACTATAGCCCAGGATGAAGGAGGGACTGGAAGAGGGATGGGAAGGGAAGGGGGTGGTTCAATAGAGGGAAGGTTAATAGGGGGACTACACTTATGGAGCATATTGCAAGTACAGGTTGGATCTATCAGGTGTAGAACACAAATGTCTTAACACTGTAATTGGGTAAATGAGGTGAAGGCTATGTTAATTAGTAGGATGTAAGCATTCCAATTTGCACAATAATCAACACATTGAGTCCCCCAATGGCATAAATGTATTCATGATCTATGTACAAATGACCTAATAAAAAAAAAAAGATAATCAATATAGTTAATTTGGTATTATTTAGAAATAATCAAATGCATGCCTTTTAAAATTACATATTGCAATATTTCTTTATTTTTTATATGTAATAGTTAATCAGGTGGGATTTTTTGCTTATGTACATAAAATTACAGTTAACTTAGAGAATTTGTGCGCAGCTGATGTGCATAAAATACTCCCGTTGCTTGCTGGACATTTCCTCCTTAATGCATCGCCAGTTAACCCTGCGAGTGAGTGTACTGCTGTGAACCAACTGACAGCTGTGCGTATTAGCCAGATTCATACTCACACACATATTAGTATTTGCCCCTCTTCCAAAACCAATGACAATGAAAGTTCAGGGACATTTCACTCTCAATTTCCTAACTCCACTTTCTTCCTGTCACCCACCTGGGGTCATACGGCATCTCTCACATGTTCTTTCTCCTCATCATCAGCCCTGTCACCCTGCCTGGTCTGCCCTGGTGTCACTCTAGTAACGATACAACTTGGGCCCCAGTCACTGTGAAGCTGCACTCCCCAGTGTGTCTCCTCCTTGTAGAGGAGCCCCTCAAGTTTTCACAAACTCCACTACTGTGACTATAATGCTGTTTACAAATCTTTAATGGTTCCCCATGGCTGAACTATAGATGATAAAACTATTTTTACTTCCTCATAAATGTTGCATCTTCACTTCTTTTTTGGGCTTTATTTTCAACTTTCCACCCTTATGTATCTTTGCTCCTGTCTAACTGAACTCCACAGGTGCTTGGAATTTTTCTGTGACTCCTGTCTTTCTTGTATAGTTCTACTTTTTGGTCTTAATTTGAAATTGAGAATTTTTTCCTCATATTTGAATTTCAAACTTTTAACGGTGGATCAAATTTCAGATCTAATGGCACAGAATTTTATTTGACCTTCTTCAAGCGCTAAGTGATCTTCCTATCTGAGTTAACTTAGCACTTTTTCTATTCTTTTCCTTTAGCTATAGGTATATTTAAGTGACTGATCTCTTCATCCTAGTTGTCAAACATTATCAGTGCAAAGTATTAACTTGTTAAACTTGTAACCCTCCAACATACAGATACTATAGCAAGTTCTTAAGTCTCTATTTGAATGAGTAGGTGAATGAATCCATAAATGAAGAGTTACCAAGTCCCTTTAACATGGCAGGTGCCTTGACAGCTCTGTAGATGCAACTGTGAGCAAAAATGGAGATGGTGCCTGCCTTCCTGGAGTTTACGGTCTGGGGGCAGGAAGCAGGAGAAGAACATTGATAAAAGTGTCCCTTTGCTCATAAAAGCATAACTTTTCAGACACATTCAGATGAAAGCAATAAAATGCAAGAATTGAGTCAATGGGCCCTCCTGACATGAAGAGGATTGAACTGAACTTTCGTGCTCTCTGGTCCTCCTGTGGCGTTACTGTCCCTGGGAGTGATCCCTGATGCTGGCATATCCCCGCATGGGCAGCTCAGAGCGCGGTCATGCCTCTGTGCCCAGGGATGCTGCCTTCCACCCTCCATGTGTCTCAGCTCATGCCCGGGAGGCATCCAGTGGATACTTTTTTTACTGAGCATTGACTCTGTCTGAAGCACGGCACATAGACAAAGCATGAAGCTTTCTGCAATCTGAAAATGTATTATTTGTAAATGCATAATATATGATGAAAGTTCTGCATAATACAAACCTGTAAACTTCGGTTCTACTAGTGTAAGTGAGCTATATGTTCATAGCAAAAGAAGACAGAACTGGATGTGCTGAAGGCATATATTCTTTGGCATGAAGAACAAAAAGGTTATCATGGACTTATATATTATATGAGTCACTTGTTATCATCCACAGAAATCAATATTTTTTTTTTGAGACTGAGTTTCACTTTGTCACCATTGGTATGGTGCTGTGGTGTCTTAGCTCACAGCAACCTCAAACTCCTGGGCTTAAGTGATTCCCTTGCCTCAGCCTCTCAAGTAGCTGGGACTACAGGCGCCCCCCACAACGAGTGGCTATTTTTAGAGATGAGGTCTCTCTTTGGCTCATGCTGGTCTCAAACCTGTGAGCTCAGGCAGTCCACACACACTGGCCTCCCAAGTGCTGGGATTGCAGGTGTGAGCCACCGCTTCTGGCCCTCAGAAATAAATTCTTAATGCGTTAAGTACAAAAGGGTATTTACTGGCTCTCATATCTGGAAAATGGCCCTTATGCTCAGAAAGTCAAAATTCCTATTGGTTTTAGGTACTGCGGGATCTGGACCCTGGGATCTGACTGACAGTTTTCATTTCCATTCCTCTCCTCTCTCCCCTCCCCACCATCTCTTTCTTTCTTTGTCTCAGATGATATGGGCCTTGAGAGAAAAATTCTCCATCCTACAGGATTGGTATTAAAGCAACACAGAGAGCCTTTTTAGAAAAAAATTAATCTTCCAGTGTCCGTTTATCAAACTTCGCAGAATTGTCCCCACCAGGATCACATCTACACTAGAACCAGCCGTTTATCTTCAGTGTCAGGGTCATTATGATGGGCCCAGCCTAGGGCAAGTCTCCAGTCCTGTAGGCAGTTGAACTTCCTCGCAGAGCCAGTAGGAAAACAGGGAGTGACAGGGAAGAGGAGACTCTCCAGAAGGAAGATGCTCCCAGAAAGAAGGACGGGCCCCTCTCGGTGGGTAATGAAACGGCGGGTTCTGTATAACGGGAGTAGCAAGAAAATAGGAGGGGGATGGAAGGTGTGGAAAAGGCTGATTTCTGTGGGATATGAGTCAGTAGTAACCTTCAATAAGTAACCTGCAGACCTTTGACAGTGGGCTCAAGTGTGCTTTTGCAAAGTCTACCTAGTCGAGTGGAGTGTTGAGAAGCTAATGCCAGGGGGGTTTAATGAATAACCAAGATTCCAGGGAGAGGGGCCCCTGTGTCACACGGAGAGATGCTTATCTGAAAATTGTATTTTGTCCTTGAAAAATGTGTTTTCGTCTGAATATGTCTTTCAGATCAATATGAAGAGCAATGGAAATCATTTAAAAATACAAACTATGCATATAACCTAGGAAAGATCATAGAAATTTTAGCATCTTATTTTTCCCCAAGTATATTTTCAGTCCATTGGGAAAAAACAGATGTCATAAAGCCAATGTATGTGTTAAATGTGAAATTTAACTTTGTCTCAATTCTTCAGTTTAGTATTAAAAATGTTTGATATCAAAATAATATAAAATAGCAAATATTTTGCATCACAATAATATTTTAAATAAAAATGTTTTGAAAGCTCAAAAATATGATGAAATATTTTTAAAAACTTTTACGTACAACCATGAAATGAAGTTGCCTGGACACAGATGAGTGCTTTTCAATGAAAAAGAAAGGAATGTGAAGAGGAATTGTTAGGGCAAAGTGTGTGCTCCTTGGTCCTGTATTTGAACTGTGTAATGTTCATTTTACAATGTTGCTATTCCTGAAGGCGTTCAGGAAGCTGCATCCAGCCCAGCTTATGTTTCTGGAGAAGGGAAACCTGTCAAATCTGATGGGTTTCCTGTTCTGAGACAGACTGACCACCAGAGAGTTTGTCTGTTAAATACCTCGTCTGGCAGAAATAGGAAACTGAGCTTCTTCCAACCAGGATTGAAAATGTTAATGAAGGATGAAATTCATGGCTGTGGATTCAGAACAGATTATTAAACATTGGAAGGATCAGAAATATTTAATTGAGGTAGAGGGTCTAAGTTTATTTTATCAAGTATAGAATTAAAGATAATTTCTCTCTCAAGATACAGCCTGTTTGGAGCATGAATTCAAGCTTGTCTGAGACAGTTTTAATTCCAAAGTGTCATCTTCTGTCCTGGAAGGAGCAGAGTGGTGATTGGGCACCCAGTGGTAGGAGCATGGGGAATAAGGAATCAGAGGGCCACTGGGGAAAAGGCAGCGTGCCATGCCCTCTGAAGGTATCTAACAGCTGTCAGTAGGCAATCCTGGTCTCAAAGGGACTGGACTTTTTCACAGAAGTCTTCTTTAGGCGTGTATCTGATAAGACGATTATACCAGAATTTCAGGTTCTTGGTCTGGGTGATTTGAAGAATAAATTGACGGACCACAGGATCAGTGGTAAGTCAGAATTTATTTACAGAAGCCAAAAATTACTACAACTACAAAAACCAAAACCCCTGGCAGAGAGAACCCAGGAGGGGAACAAGCTCCCTCTTCGGGGGTCTTTGGGCTCTCTGCTCAGGGGGTTATATAGTGGTAGGGGGGTTATTCTGCTAGGGTGTGAGTCTTGTCAGTTACAGCCAGCTGTCTAATGAACTCTGAGGCCTTAGAAACTGACAGGAAATCCACCAGTCAGAAGTGCTTGTGGAGAAGACAGCAAGGGCCATCCATGAAACTGACCAGTCTGAAGTCCACTGTGGAGGAGACAGCAAGGCGCCATCCATGAAACTGACCAGTCGGAAGTCCAGTGTGGAGGAGACAGCAAGGCGCCATCCATGAAACTGACCAGTCCGAAGTCCACTGTGGAGGAGACAGCAAGGCGCCAGCATCTCCCCCGCTGGTCCTTTCAGCAAGCTGGTTCCTCCATCCGCAGGAGCGTCAACACTTCCAGGGCTAAGGCAGCAGGTCATGATGCTGTCTTGTTCTGCATCAATGACAGCTAAGATGGGGCATGCCAGACCCTTGGCTGACACTCCACATTCCTTTTATCACGGGGTCCTGATTCTGGGGTAGACTTAGGACACAGAGAGGAAATGCAGTTTGGCCAAAGTCATGCTACTGACAGGAGCTGAGTGAGGATTTGCCATCAGGCCCTGGGCACCAAGGGCAGAGCTCCAGATGAGCAGATTCTGCCCAGAGCCTGGGTTCAACAGGTGCCTCTGAAAGGGAGCAGGGTCCACTGGGGCTGTGTGTCACTCCTTGTGCTGGGTCATTAGCATGCAGACATGATCTTGGAAACATTGGTGGAACAAGGCTGAGCATTCTTACCATAGTAAGCTCCATCAGCCACAGCTTTGGCTAGACCATCTGGGTCCACTGAGATGGTGAAGTGGGAACATCACATCATAGTGAAAATCTTCAGTTTCATTGTTACCCTGAAACAAATTCTGATAGGAATTGTGACTTTACATCTGTGCTCATTGAAAGCTGTTTATCATAATCAAATCACTTGTTAAAGAAATACATATTGCAAGGGAAATACCAAGACTAGAAAAGCATAGATTGGTGTACGTAAAATAAAGGTACTTAGACTATAGAGTAATTGTTATGACATGTGTACTTGTCTTATTTCCATCTTAATTTAAAGAGAAAACATATAGTACATTCTCTCACTAGAAAAAGAAATGTCCAAATCATTGAATGGAGAACCAAGCAATGGCTTCTTGATGCATAATTGTGTAACCTAATTGTATATACTCTCATATTAATCTGAAGGATAAAAACCTGAAGAAAAGCTAAAGTAATGAGATGAAAAATATTGCTGATTTTCTCAAGTGGAAGTTGAATTATTTATGTCTATTTAAATTGTTATTCCTCCACCTTACGGAGAATTTTTTACATGCAGGTGTGTGTGAGAGGTGTTGCAGCTCTACCTGCTCGGCTTAGAGAGTAACATCCGCCTTTTGTCCAAATGTAATTTCTTTCTACTATTTTTTTGCTTTATGAAGAGGGCGAGGGCTCTGCAGCTTGAATACAAAGATGGGAAAATCCAGCACTTGCTGAGACGTCCGTGTTTAAGGAGAGCTTTTTATAAGGCTCTGGGGGAGTACACTGAAATGGATTACACTCTTGCCTTTGAGAATTCTTATTGTTCTTTGTTTTGTTGTCATGGTGTGTGCAATAAAGAATCTCTGAAAGCTTGTTATAACAATAGATTCTGAGAATAAAACTTTCGCTAGGAGAGAGGCTGAGTGTACCATGTCCGTGTGTGTGTTTGTGTTTGCTTGCTGCACCTGGTGCAAGCGTGCTGAATGTTTTCTTGAACAACAATTATTTAGGCTCCCAAAATTCATAGCAAAGATTTTTACGAAGTAATATAAATAATAAATGTGCTACTGCATATTTTGTGCAATACTTAATGTAGATAAGTATGTTTTTAAATCTGTGTGGTTCAGCTGTTCGTATCTTAAAGTTTTTCAGAACAATTTTCTATTGTGGTAAAAAACACAACATAAAAGATTCCATCTCAACCATTTTTAAGTGTACAATTCAGGAGTGTGAAATATATTTGTATTATGTTGAAACAGATCTTCAGAACATTTTTGTCTTGCAGGTCTGAAGCTCTGAACCTATTAAACAGCCCTCCTTTTTCCTTAGTACCAGCCACCCACCATTCTACTTTCTGTTTCTAAGGGTTAGGTTACTTCAGATGCCTCATATAGTTGGAATGCTACCCTATTTTACTTTTAATGACTAGTTTATTTCACTTAAAATAATGTTTTCAATATTCATTCTTGTTGTAGAATGTGACAGGAAATCTTTCCTTTTTAGGACTGAATAATATTTCATCATGTGTATAAAACAGTTTAATCATCTGTGGACATCTGCTTCCACCTCTTGGCTAATGTGACTGGGGCTGCTGCTAACATGGTGCGCAGATATCTCTTTGTGATATTGCTCTCATTTTTTTCATCTATAATATATTCAGAAGTGGGATCGTCAGATACTATGATAGTATGATTTTTAGTTTTGAGGAGCCTCCATACTGTTTTCCACAATGGTTGTACCATGTTACAATCCCACCAATAAGGATTGAACAAGGATTTCCCCATGTGCTCATCAACAACTTTTATTTTCTGTTTGTTAGTGATCATCTTGGTGAGTATGAGGCCATGTCTCAATGTAGTTCTAATTTGCATTTCTTTGATGATTAGTGATGTAGAACATCTTTTTATTTGCATGTTGCCCATCAGTATGTTATCTTTACAGATATCCCAGGTCCTTGACTCATTTTTTAATCAGGAAATGAGATATTTTGTTATTGTAAGAGTTAAGAGTTGTAAGAATGTTAAGAGTTCTTTATATATTGTGGATATTAACCATTTCTCACATGTTGACTTGCAGAGAGTTTCCTGTTCTGTAGGTTGCCTTTTCACTGCATTAGTTATGTCCTTTGATGAACAAGTTATAACATTTGACAGAGCTCCAAGTGTCTATTTTTCCTTTTATTATCTGTGCTCTTGGTGCCATATTCAGGATTCATTGCCAAGTGCTATCATATGAAGATTTTCCTTTACATTTTCTTTTAGGAGTTGGAGAGTTTTAGGCATTATATTTAGGTTTTTAATTCAGTTTGAGTTACTTTTATATGTAATATAAATTAATAGTGGAATTTAATTATTTTGCACAAATATAATGCAACTTTTTTCTGATTTTATTGTTCTCTATTTTTGAGAACCTACATCATTAATATGTTTAATCTGTGTAAATTTTGCATGTATGAAAAAAAATTTTCCTTAATCCTTCCCTATTAATTGTCTATTAATACCTTCTCCATGAACATATTAATAGATAATTGAAAAGGAGGAATATATATATGCACACAGGCATGTGTGTCTACCTATACTATAATATATCTATACATTTATATATATTAGGGATATCTGGAAAGTTTTCAGCCATGTACTATGAAAAATACAGACATATTTCCGTGTGTGTGTGTATATATTTGTATATTTGTGTGTGTGTATATGATTTAGATACATACACATACATATGCATACATATAGAAGTTGCCAAAAAATGTACTCAACACTAATATGAAGCCAGTACATGATCTAATACATGACCACATAAGAGTAACTGTATATCTATTTTAAGGAAAAAATTATTAAAATTATAATACTCAATATAGACTGATAACAAAAGATGAATATGAGTCAAGTTTGAGCACCTCTTGTAATTACAGACGTCAAATAGGACTTGACTGTTAAACAATTTTAATACAGTTTTTTCTTTCGTTAAATGTGTATACTTTTTTTGTACCCTGTGTGTGTGCATAATAATATAATAAATATATTTTTAAAATTTCAGAATTGTTACAGGGGTACAAATTTTTTGGTTACGTAGATTGTACTGCTTGAGTCAAAGTTTTAAGTGTCCCTCTGCCCCAGAAAGTGTGCCTTTCACGTGTCTTAGATTGTGCCCCTAGAAGCAGAAGCTGAGAGGAGGACTCAGGTGTGCATGACCATTTATCAAGAAAGCTCGTCAGGGCAAACCTATGAGGGAGTGAGGGACACAGAACATAGAACGGAAAAGAGCCAAAACCTGTGTATTTGGTCCAAATTTGCTTTAGTCTGGGATACAAGCCACACTGTGGAGTGATATGACTTTGCATCCCTCTGCAGGCTGCTCAGCTACTACACCTTATGGGATGGGGTTAGGATCTCCACTCCTGGGAGACAACTAACCCTCCAGAGGAGAAAACAGCTCTGAGTCCTTAGGAGCGAGGACTCAGGGAGCTGGCGATGGGGTGTCAGTCAATGAAGGGGATTGATCAGGGCATCAACAGCGTCTGCTCCAGGTCTATGTTAGAAAGCCTTCCTCAACTGCAATGGAAGCTCATGTAATTGAAATATAACTCGCCCTCATCAATTAAGATAAAATATATATTCCTGTGTATATTGACAACATGTATTTTTTTTCTCTTTACAGGGAAAATTGTAACCTTTACTTTTATTTCCTTATGATTATTTATTTTTCTTTTGGAAAAATAGGGTGATAAACTATTTCCAATTGTGTACAGAATATATTGAACCTTTTTCCAGAGTTCCCTTCATTCTCAGTGTTTTGAAGTCTGTTCATGAAGGATAAATGCATATCTACTAAATCTAGTTCAAAATTAAAATATTCATTATATATAATGATTCAAAGAAATCAGCCACTCCTCCATCCTAAGTTGGTTCTCCATGGAGGCAGCTGACTGAACACCAGGCATCAGGCTAAGGCTGTCCCAGGCTGGATCCCTGTGGTCCCAGCACCTGAAGAAGGAATGTTTCTTATGCTCCTAGCTGAGGGTTGCGAGGCCTCAGAATGTGAAAACCATCCTATTCAAGAGCATGAATACCCTTGATGAACACCATTATTTCCCCTAGATATGCTACTGCATATATAGTTAGAGAAACTGCCCAACCATTTTCTTGAATATCTGTACTATTTTACATTCCCATCAGCAATGTGAGAGAGATTCAGTTCTCTACGCTCTCATCAGCGTCAGGCATTATCACTGTTAGTTCAATCTTGGCCCTTCTAATATGTGTATAGTGATATGTCACCTGTCATTCATTTGCATTTTCTTAGTGAAGTGTGGAGTCAAGAACCTTCTCAGTCAGCCATCTCTGTATGTCTGTGAAATGACTCTGCATCTTTTCACATCTTTTAATTGGACCTTTTTCTTTTTTAACTGCTGAGTTTTGAGTGTTTTTATATATTTTAGATATAATTCTTTCTGTTACATATGTGATTTTCAAGTATTTTTTTCCAGTAGGTAATGTTTCATCCTCTAATCTACAGACCTATCTATACAACAAACATTTTCATTTTGATGAAGCCAGATTAAACACTTCTTTTTCTTATGTATTGTATTTTGGTCTCAAGTCTAAGCAGGCTATGTCTCAAAGAATTTCTGTGTTATTTTCTAGAAGTGTCACAGTCTCACCTTAATGTTTGTGTGAGGTTTGAGGTTGAGGCCGAGCTGGCTGTTTTTCCTAGGGATGCCCATTTCTCTGCCATCATTTGTTGAAAATCCATCCTCCCTCCACTGACTGGTTTCTACCCCTCCGTCACAGATCAGTTGTACTGTGTGGAACTATTTCTGCGTTCTCCATTTAATTCCCATAATCTTAGCGTTTATTCCTCTACCAATGCCACACACAGAAAATACTGAGGAAAGAAGGTGATGCATTTCCTCTAAAAGTAAGGGAGGGAGTTGTTTAAAAGGTTTACTTTTGTGACCTGTTATTTTATTAGTGCGTGCTGTATTATTTTGTATTTGCTAATCTTCATCTGCCATGTGTTTCATGAGGTTTCTGGGACACATATCTCAGTGCAGGAGAGATTCATCTTAAATTTTACAAGGTATTTCCACTTTGCTTTTCAGTTGCAACAACATTTATCAACTTTCTCAATCAATGACATTTATTATCTATTTTACATTTTCCTGTGTTAGTGAGTTAGAGTATCTTTCGTTAGGTTTCAAAGTACAGCTAATCTTACTCTGTGTGTACTTAGTTAGTAGTCAATGAAAAGTCCTAATAGCTGGTTCATGGGGTGTGTGGATTTTTCTAAGTGTGTAGCAGTATTTACAATGATTTTGGAATTTTTTCCTCCTCCAACCACATTTTATGTCCCTATTCATTTAACCTTTTTTCTAAGCTTGCACTTCATTTGGAGATAGAACAGAAGCAACAATAGAGAGTCGTCTTTTCCTAAATTTTAAACAGAATTTAAAATGGTAGCTTACATTAGTTGATGATTTAAGATAAATCATCCTTTCCTTTCACTGAAAAACTGCACTTCTGGGTTCATTTTGCTAATGTGCATGCATGTGAGCTATTTTTGTGTAAATTTGTAAATTGGATTGATCTATAACTCTTCTTTTTGATGATGTCCTCATTGGTTTTTGGTATTTAGTTTATGCTGATATCAGAAAATGAGTCAAGGTAATTTCATCTTTTTTCTATTCCCTGAAAAATTTGAGTGAAAATGCAGTTTATCTATTCTTTAAAAACTAGTAAAATCATCTACGTCATGGTTTTGTGTATTTGTTTAGTTTTTCTTTTTGCTTCTGGTCAATAGATTTTTACAACTGATTTAATTAAATAATTATTAGAACTCATTTATTTTCTATTTCTTCTTGGGTCCACTTTTTAAAGTTATGTTGTTCTAGATATTGTCCACTTCTAGGGTCTTTCTTCATTTTTGATCTTTTATTTCTATTTATTCATATACTCATTTTATTATTTTCTTCTTTCCTTTTTGCTTGGGCTTCCCTTATTGTTATTTTCTAACTTTATGTATCAGATATTATGCTCACCAATTTCCAAACTGCATTTTTTCCTATTATGTATCTAAAGCTATAATTTATTTTTATGAACTACTTCAGTTTCTTCCATAAAATGGTGATACTGGTGTAGCCCACCTCTCCCAAGTCATCAGGTGAGACGAAGGGGGGTCTGGACCTTTTCCCTATGTAGATTGTTGGTGTGGACAGACAGCTGGAGATGCACAGTGAATTGGTGGATTGCTGTATATAAGGTGTAATTTAAAATCGCAGACTCTGTTGGAGCGATTTTCCCTGTTTGGCCGTGCTGGCCGGCAGACCCCTCCCTCACGGAGGACAGCAGTTTGCAATTCCTGGCAAAATCCAACTGATGAAAATTTATTGCTCAGAAGACGACCCGAAAGGAGAGCCACTCAGAATCACAAGGTACTAAGCAACCAGATGGAAAATTGAAAGGAAGGGATCCCACCCGGGAAACAGACATTTTGAATTGTCTGAAATAGCGGGCACCTTCCCCCAGAACAACAGGAGTGATTAAATAGACCAGACCATTTCTGGTGGGGAACATTGGTGTGGGCTGGCAGTTAAGGCTGTGCGGGGAACTGGCGGGTGGCTGGACTCAAAACTCCAGAAGCACAAAAACTTGAGTATAAGGTTTCCGTGCGCCGTGCACCACAGCCGCGGTGGCAGCGAGACCTGGCAGCACCCGTGGAAGCCAGGAGCATCAAGACCCGGCTGCTGCCAGAACCCTCCCCCACAGCCAATTGCAGTTGCCAGTTTGCAGGAGAAAGTGGGAGCAGAGTGGAAAGATTTGTGAAGCCTGGACTCCTGCACTGAGTTGGGAGGTCGAATAGGAGTGCTGTCTGGAACAGAGCAGCTGAGGTTGCACAACAATTAGGTAAAAAAACTTTTACAGAAACTCCAAAATGGCGATTGGCCAAGTAGGGTGATTACCATGGTAACAGCATAAACTGACTCAGGTATAAGCCTGGGAACCACGCACAGCGCCACCTGGTGTCCAGAAAGTATATTGCATTATAAATACCGTATATGCTCGAGTATAAGCCGAGTTTTTGTGCCGAAAAACCCGAACTCGGCTTATACTCGGGTCATACAGGTTATTTGATTCTGTGCGCATGCACCTAATCAAATGCACGTAGTCTCCAGTCGTCTTCTGCCGTCTGCTTGAGGGGGCGGTGCTTCAGCTCAGTCCACAAGTTGCGGCTGAGCTGAAGAGGTAGGCGGCTGAACTGAACTGTGTTCCATCAGTGATGATGATATCTCCAAACTCAGTGATGATGACAATGTCTATGCTGATACCCTCACATCAGATACAGCTGAAGCTCTGTTTGGACATACAGATGATGAGGAGGAAGAATCCAGTTTTGAAGGATTTTAACCTTTGTGATTTAGCTTGATTACCTGTTAAGCTACGGTTTTCTGCACTTTATTTAAAGTTTTAAAGTTGTTGCTAGTTTACAGTTTTTCTTTAGCAATA
>CAUYPK010033235.1:0-10909 GCA_963574355.1 Loris lydekkerianus
ATATTAAAATCTGTGATTTGCCCCCCCCCCCCCCAAGGGAACATTTGGCAATATCTAAACACATGATTGTCATGTCTGGAGGCAAAGGGACTACTGGCATCAAATGGGTGGTGGCCAGGAATGCTGTCGTACATCCTAAAACATATAGGATGGGCACCAACAACAGAGTTATCCAATCCAAACTGTCCAGAATGCAGAGGCTGTGAGCCCCTGAACTTGAACAAGAACTTGGAAGGTGCCTTTAGCCATAGTCAAGCCTCTGGCAAGATTCCCGCATGGATGAGGACAGCCTCCATTTCACAAGCCCCAAGAAGGCTTGTCCCTCCATTTCCTTTACCTACTAGCTGTGTGACCTGGCACAAGCCACTGAGCCTCTCCGCGTCTCATTCTCCTTGTCTGTAAAGCATAGATAGCAAGTGTAGCTCCCCGCGCCCCCATCTCCTGGATGACAAGCCTTACGGAAAGTGGTGGCTGCCACCATCATCATCCTTATCCTCCTTATCAGCATCTAGACATCTTCCCACAAGCACACAGTCCTCCCATGCATTGGAAAGGGTCTGCCCAGTAAATGCTTGCTGCCTGAGGCAGGAAGCCATGAATGCCCCATTCCTGGTACCAGACCCCCCTGAAGACCTGAGGGCTATTCTTAGGAGGCTTAGCCAGCCCAGCCTTCCCCTCATCCTCCACCTGCCTTCCATGGACTCACCCACAGGGTCCACGAGGTCAATGTGATCCACAAAGTCCCGTTTTCCCAGGTACACGGTGAGCTGGGGAGGACAGGAACATGGCATGTTAGCAGCAAGGGCCAGGAGGACACAGTCCCCTTCCTGGAAAAAACCCTGGGAGCTGGCCCTGAAACTCCTAGATCCATTCCTAATCCTCATCAAAATCGTAACTGGACTTGGACCCAGCCCTAGCACTAAGAATAGCAAATCCTTATAAAATTTTAAAAACATCTCTTCCTCCCAAAGACCTAGGATGGAGTCATAATTACTTCTGTTTTACAGATGAGGATGCTGAGGCCTAGTGAGATCAGTGCCGCCAAGCATCACCAAGGGTACAGCAGTGGCAGCAGGGTAGTTGGCTGAGCAGGAGTGCTGGCATCTCAGACAGGGTGAGGGCTCTCCAGGCAGGCCCCAGGCTGAGCCCTCGGGGGATCCGAACAACCACACTGCATCCTCCAATTGGTTCCCACACACCTTGTAGCCTGGTAGGAATCTACTTACATGAGGCCTTGTTTTCTTTCTTTTTAAAAATATTAATTAATTAATTAATTAATTAACTTATTTGAGACAGTGTCTCACTTTGTCACTCTGGGTAAAGTGCTATGGTGTCATAGCTCACATCAACCTCAAACTCTTGAGCTCAAGTGATCCTCTTGCCTCAACCCCCCAATTAGCTGGGACTAAAGGTTCCCACCACAACACCTGGCTACATTTTTTTTTTTTTTTTTTTTAGGGACAGGGTCTCATTCTTGCTCAGGCTGGTCCTGAACTCCTGAGCTCAGACAATCCACCCACCTCGGCCTCTCAGAATACTAAGATTATAGTCATAAACCACTGCACCCAGCTAATTTGCTTTTTTAAAATAGACGTATAAAATCATATTATTTATCGCGTACAACACAAGGTTTTAAAGTATATATACACTATGGAAAGGTTAATACTAGCTATTAGCAAATGCATCCCCTCACACAGTTACCATTTTTGAGCAGGAGGGCTTGTTTTCTGAGGCAGTGAGGCACTGGGGAGCTGGTGCCCACTAAGTAGTCAGCCAGCAAGGAAGAGCCCCAGGCTAGAATTCCAATGGCTTCAAGTCAAATCCATTCACAGTGTCATTTTAGATGCTCCCTGCTTCTCAGCAATCCCTAATCCCAATGGCTCTATCTCTGCCAACTTTCCCAAAACTTTCCCTCCCCTACTCCCCCCACAGCCACTCCTGCCTAAATGACCACACTGGCCAGTTCACACTCTGCTGCAAGCAGCCTCACAGCACTCCAGCCCTTTCCTTACCCAGACTCCTCACCCTAAAATGCAAATCCAACCATGCTACTTCCATTTGAAAACCCTTTAATGGCTCCTGGGAGGGCAGAGGTAAGGATGACAAATGAGTTTCATTCCAAGAACCAATTCTGAAAGACTGGCAGGGCTGCCCCGGTCCCAGGCTGGGAAGGAGTGTAACCAAGAACACTGCCCTGCAGGACAGGATGATGGTATCTGCTGCAGGCTCAGCAGGGGATATGGGACTGTCTGCCAACCCAGGCCAGGGGTCCATACTCCTAAGCCTGGCCCCGGCCTCCTCAAGACCGACCCTGAAGCCTCCCAGCCTCAGCACCCACTCCCTCTGCCTCCCTCCTGGCACTCTGAGGCCCAGCTGCTTGGGACCCCCCGAACTCCTGGCAATTTTATGTTCCTGCCAGAAATGCCCTTTTCTACCTTGCCTGGAAATGCATCCCTCCTGGAACGAGCTGTCACTGAGCACCCAAGCTGGGCCTGTAGGCCCTGCTACCTGGCATTTCACCCTTGCCACTTCATAGTGAAATGATCCATTGTGAGTGGCACGGGCTCTGCCTGACTCATCTCAGCATACCCCGTCCTGTCCCCGCCAGGCTTGGCCAGACCTGGTGTGGAATAATAATCTACATGCTGAACTGAGAGGGGAGAAGGATGGAGTCTGGGCCTGTGGAAGAAAGAAACAGGGACAGGCCCTGGGTGCTTCCCTGGATAACGAGGTGATGAGGATGTATGCTGGAGTCTTCTGAACCAGGGACTCACTCACCTCGAGCTCTCAGTTCTTACTGATTAGCTCATCCTCTGTTTATCACACTCATGTCTCCCCCTACACCAGGCTGGGAGGTCCCAAAGTGCAGAGGGGTTATAAATCCCCACTCACAGGAAGTTTCCTGAGAGCCTCCCCCTTGAGATCAAGGGTCCCTAAAGTGTGAGCTGTGTCCCCCTCAGGTGAGGAGCAGCATCTGCCGCCTCCCCCGGGGAGCTGTACATGTCAGGAGAGATGCTTTTCTTCTGTGGTCCCAAGAGCCTGGGGTCAGGTAGGAGCCCATCAGGCTATTACAGACTCACCTTTCCATTCGGACTGGCCTTCTTGAACACTCTGTGGAGAGAAAGAGAGGTGAGGCCAGGGTCCATGTATCATGCCCAGGGGCTCCTGCAGGCCACTTAGAGGCAGGAGCTCTGCCCAGGGGCCCAGAGTGGCCAACAGGCACCACGCAAGTGCTGAGCATGGAACAGTGCCCAGTTTACCACCTCTACCACTAAGCCACCACTGCTGCCATCATAGCTGCCCTGGGCCAGCAACGGAGTCTACTCCTCACAGGGCAAGCAAGGGAGTCTTCCCAAGTGCTAGTTCCTGAGCTTAAGCACAGAGAAAACCCAAGCTGCCCTTGCCTCCTCTGTCTTCCAGGTCACATCCCAGGTTCTCCAAAAATAGCAAGACAAGTCCTACCTCAGGGCCTTTGCTCAGGGAGATCCCTTCCCGGGACACTCTCCCCCAGACACATGCTCACCCAGCACCACTGCCTCGTTTGATGCTCCAACCTGCCCCTGCCCCACAATCCTTCTCTGGTTCTAGTTTTTCTCTGCTAACGTTTTCCTCCACATGCAGGGATCTTTGTCCCTCTTGTCCACTGATGTATCTATCCTAACCTCTCAGCACAGCACACTTAATCGTTCAATAAGTATGTGTTAACAAATGGCAGGTAGCAAACACTCAATTAATATGAATTGAATAGCTGAGAGAATGAATGAATTAGTGAAGGAATCAACTATCTTACTTGACTGAGAAAGGAAGGGGATATGCCTGTGGCCACATACCAGAGCCCTGGACACATAGCCAGGCTGAGACACAGTCCCCAGGCTCCTGAAAAGTGCTTACTTTCCCTCCCCAGCTCCTCGTGTCCTCTACGCCCAGCCAGGACTGAGATCTGGAGACCCCTCAGCTAACCCTATCATCTAGCCCCAGAACCTCACACAGTCAGAGTTAGAAGAGGGAGAAAAAGAAGTGAAAGAGACAGAGCCCCAGAGATGAGGGAGAACAGAGGGGGGGACAGTGACACAGGTCCTGGACATGTGAAAATAAAAGATGGAATGAGGGATGAAAAAAGAGAGGAGAGAGGAATAGCCATAAACAAAGAGAAGGCACAGGCCCAGTGAGGCTGAGCGGGATGTCTGCCACCCAATCTCCCTGGAGCAGGACCTCTAGCAGGCATCCCAGTGGGCAAGGTGCTGAGGTCCGAGACAGAAGCAACAGACACAGCTGTGGCTGGTGGCTCTGTGCTGCCTCCACAGCCCTGGCCTGTTTCCTCACTTCTGGGGGCCCCAGGGACCACTTACAGGTCTGAGCATGGCTTGTAAAGAAGAGCCTGACACATCCCTCCCCAATCCTCCCCTAGGAGGCCCAAGTTTTCTCCTCCTCATATTTATCAGTGTTTGGAGTGTGAAGATGTTACTGTTGGCTGAGGGGCGATTAATGGCTGAAGTGAGAAAAAGATCACAGGTTTGAACAAGTAGCCCCCAAGATGAGGCTGGACTTGCAACCCTGGGAAGCGGCACAGGCCACAGGGCCTCAGGCTGCTTCTAAAAGCCCCAAGAGCCCAGGGTCTGAGGGAAAGGAAAGCCACAGATACCTGAGGCCACAAATAACTGAGTCAGGGAAAGCCATTCTGGAGGGTACTGTGGCAGGGCGGGGAGGAAGGATATTCAAGAAGGGAGGAAGGGACGATGGAACTACCATTTGTTGAGTGGCTAATTATTTCTCATAGCAGCACTGTGACATGTGTATATACACCCCATTTTCCAGATAATTAACTCAAGTCTCAGAGAGATACAGTAGTTTGCCCAGGAACATACAGCAAGCAAGGGGCTCAGTCAGGATTCAGAAGCAATTCTGTCTGCCTGCCCCCAGGGGCTGAGTGCTTTATGCGCAGTCCTGCTGTGGTTGGATAAAGCAAGTGTTTTTTTATCAACATCAGGAACAATAGCAGAGGGGAAACAGGACAGGAGAGGCAAGGGTGTCAAGGGGCAGGAAGCACAGACCAGCCGTGGAGAACGACCTGCCACTAACTTAATCAATCAGCACTGGGGCCACCTCCTTCAGGAACCAGGGAGGCTGATGACTTCCTTAAACAACGATAACTGAGAGCATGTTACGCCCTATTTCCGACTTTAAGTATTTTTTCCTATAACACCGCTGCTTCTTAAAACACTCCCATTTCAAAGATGAGGAAATTGAGGCTGACAGAGGCAAACTATGGTCTGCTTGTCTCCATAGCCCACATCCTTCCCATCACACTACCAAGGCCTCCCGAAAACAACTCCATTGGTTCCTGGTCCAGTCTCAGAAAAGAGGCCCTGTAAACTGTATTCCCAGTTTACCAGGACCCTCGCTGGAGTAGCACCACACAGATGCCTCTGCCTGTCCACTGTGAAGAGCAAATACAAACACCCCAGCCTGCGGTCACAGCCAGACTGCCAGGTTGTGGGAGGAGAGGTTTAACTCACCACTCCACCTTACCCCATCCCGCCCCATGTATGCCCCACAGCCTGGTCCTCGGAGCCACAGCTGGGTGCTCATAAGAGAAACACCAGCAGTGTTCTGGATGATTAATGTTCACTGGAGACAAGGAACCTCCTGGAGCCCCAGGGTAGCTCAAGACAAAAGGGGAGGGGTCACCATAAAGGGCTAAAAATCTCACGGGAAGGAAAAGCAGGCAGGACGCATGGGGGCTGGAGCCAGCACCAAGGAAGCCATCCGATCTCAGGCGGTTGGGTGCTCTTGCCACCTCTCCTTCTGGGGCTGCATATCCTTCCAGCTGCACTGCTGTCTGCGTGGCTGCTCCATCGTCTCTGTAGACCAGCTCCCTTTGCTTACTCAGGGCTTTTCTGTTCCTCCATCCTTTTGGCTTGCCATGTGACTTAAACTCCGACCCTGTTTCTATGCTAGCTTCCCACTGCTAACTGGCTAAATGGCCCAATTCCAAATTCCCAGGAGAGGAATGTGATTGGTCATCTTCAGTCATGTGTCCCACACCTGGGCCAATCAGCTATGCCTAGGTGTGTCACACACCTGGTGTATCCTGTGGTCCATGAGTCCTGGGCAAAAAAAGTCTGTGTAGCACCCATTTCCAAACTAGGAGTCAGAACACAGTCACTGATAATGAAGTCAACTTAAAAGGATTTTTTGGTTTCGAATGAAATGGAACAGAATAGAATAGAAAATGTAAGCATGCACTGCAGGTAGCAAAGGTATAATAGATATTATTATTACATTTACCAATATTCGGTTTCCCTCTAAGGCTGGGTGTATGGGAGTATCAAACTTCTCCAATAACATGAAGTTAGGCATGCCCATGTGGCTCGCTCTAGGCAACAGAATATGAGCAGAAGTGCCACCTATCACTTCCACGCAGATGCATTTAAGTGCTGATGCTTGATTCCCCAGGCTCTCTGTATTAGTTTCTATGGCTGCTATGAATTATCACAAACTTAGTGGCCTAAAACAACACAAATGTACTATCTTAAAGTTCTGTAGTTCAGAAGCACAAAATGGGCCTCACTGGTCTAAAATCAAGGTATCAGCAGGGCTGTGTCCCTTTCTGGAGCCTCTTGGGATGGATCTGCTTCCCTGCCCTTTAGAGCTTCTATGGGCCACCAGCATTCCTTGGCTCATGGTTCCTGCCTCCACCTTCAACACCAGCAAGAGCTGGTTGGGTTCTTACCATATTGCATCACTATGACCTCTTTGGTTTCTCTCTTCCACTTTCAAAGACCCTGGGGTTTATACTGGGGCCCATCTGGATAATACAGAACAATCTCCCTATTTCAAGGTCAGTTGATTAGCAACCTTAATTCCATATGCACCCACCACCATTACCCTCTGATGTGTAACATAACAGATTCAGTTTCCAAGGATTAGGATGTAGATGTCTTGGGGGGGGAGGCTATTCTTTTGCCTACTTTATTCTCTTTCCTCTAGCACTGAAACCAGCAATGATCTGGATGGGAAAACCTCCACCAACCTAAATACCAGGGCTTCCCACTACCTGATAGATGTAGCATAAGAGAGAAGAAAACTCTTGAGCCACTAAGGTTTTGAGGTTGTTTGTTACTGCAGCAAACCAGCTTCTCCTGGCCAATACAAAAAGTGAATGTTACACAGTGAAACTTTTGTTTCAGGTGAACGGTATGTGCTTAGTTACAGTGAAAAATGAATTATGCTGCAAATTTTAAAATGTTTAAAATCAACTGTTCGAGAAAAACATACCTAAACCAAACATGCCTACCAGTGTCTTTGCACTTTGTGGGATGATGATTTCTCATTTCATCGATTCAGAGTGTTCTGCCAAGAAGACAAATAGGTCAACTCTCTATTAACCAGAATATTGGCTTCTCCATTGAGCTCCATCCCCCATCTCAGCACGGGATACTTGTTGATCAATTTTGACACTGATGTTCTATTGCTCTTCTATGAGCTATCAGTACTTCCAGTGTCCCTTTGTGCCAATCAGGGAGAGGTCTACACCACAACAGATCCACATGAAGTACCTTCCATGACAGATAACCCAAAATAAGAGTTTGTAATTCTATATGGTACCGCTACATAATGGAATACTATGTAGCACTGAAATTAAGCTTGCTTCTTCCATAACACAGGGAAATGCCTATCAGAATACTAATATCCAGAATATTAAGCAGAATAAGTCTGGAATTAGAATAGTACATTTGTCTTGAGTTCAACTTTATACTCAATAAACACCCTATCATAGAATATGATATCTAATATTCTATGCCTATCATAGAATATTAAGCAGAATAAGTCTGGAATTAGAACAGTACATTTATCTTGAGTTCTACTTTATACTCAATAAACACTCAAAAGAAAAAATTAGATGGCTATGTTTTTAAGATGGCAAGAGCTCCCTAATTGATCTATGAATTTAATGTAATCTCTATCAAAATCCCAGATGACTTTTTTTTTTGCAGAAAAATTAAAAGCTGATCCAAAAATTCCCAAGGAAATGCAAGGGATCCAGAATAGCCAAAACAATCTTGAAAAAGAACCAAGGTGGAGTACTTACACTTTCCAATTTGAAAATTCACTACAATATTATAGTAATCAAGACTGTGTGGTACAGGCATAAAGATGGACATATGATCAAAGGAACAGGATAAAGAGTCCAGAAATAAACCCATGTATTTATGGTCAACTGATTTTTGATAAAGACACAAAGACAAGTCAATGGGGAAAAGAGCAGTCTTTCAACAAATAATGTTGGGGCTGGGTGTGGTGGCTCATGCTTGTAATCCCAATACTTTGGAAGGCCAAGGCAGTAGGATCACTTGAGCCAACAAATTTAGAACTACTCTGGGCAATATAGTGAGACCCCCATCTCTAACAAAAAAAAAGATAAATGACCTGGGACAACTGGATATCCATATGCACAAGAAAGAAGTTAGACCCCTACCTCACACCATCTACAAAAATTAACTTAAATGGACCAAAGACCTAAATGTAAAAACTACAATTAAAAAACTATTAGAAGAAAACAAGGCTGGGCATGGTGGCTCATGCCAGTAATTAGCACTTTGAGAGGCAGAGATGGGAGGATGACTTGAGGTTGCCATGAACTATCATCATGCCAGTGACACTCTAACCTGGATAACAGAAGATGATCCTGTCTCAAAAGGAAAAAAAAAAAAAAAAAAAGTTTTTCAAGAGAAAAAAACATAGGTGTAAATCTTCATGACCTTGGATTAGGAATTGGTTTTATATGACAGCAAAAGCACAAGCAAATGAAGAAAAAGTAGATAAAATTATTTAAAAACATTTGTGCTTCTAAGGTCACTATCAAGAAAATGAAAAGAGGCTGGGTGCAGTGGCCCATGCCTATAATTCTAGCACTCTGGGAGGTCAAGGTAGGTGGATTGCCCTGAGCCCACAGGTTCAAGACCAGCCTGAGCAAGAGCCAGAAGCTGTCTCTTAAAAAAAAAAAAAAAAAAAGGCTGGTCTTTTGGGGCAAGATACAATTGTAAGAGGGACTTTACATAACAAATGCAATCAGTGTAACCTGGTTTCTTGTACCCTCAATGAATCCCCAACAATTAAAAAAAAAAAAAAAAAAAAAGGAGTCTTCACATTGCCTTGGTCCTTTGTAGAGCTGATTAGCTGCAGTTCTCTCAATGCACCCCACATTCCTAATATCCCCGGATCCCACCAAGGCCTGGGACTCTTGGCAAAAGATCCAAATTGCTGCTTCCAGCCCCAGAAGATCTGAGACCTACACTATTGTATAAGTGGCTAGTGAGCACTTGCAAAGTGCCTAGTTCAAGTTGGGTTGGACCACGGTCAATACACACCAGATCTTGGAGTCTTAGTCCTAAAAAAAATTAAAATATTAATATCTTTGAATGAGTTACATGTTGAAAATATACTATTTTGGCTATATTGTGTTAAATGAACTATATAGGTAAAAATTGATTTTACCTGTTTATTTTTACCTTTTTAATGTAACTAGACAGTGTAAACTTACACCTGTGCCTTACTCAGCCAGGGCTGCATTCTAGGGTCATCGCTGTGTGCCTTGGGATTTTCCCCACATCACCACGGCCACACTAAGGTCTGGCCCTTGGCAGGGCCCTGAGCCTCTGAAGCCAGCTCCTGGTGAAAAGAGTGGTCTCTGCCCTGCTCTGTTGCGTAGAGCACATTTATTTGATTTACCAAATAAATAAAGAACACTTGTTTAAATTTAAATCTCAGATGGCGAATATTATTTTACCAGTATGTTTCATGCCAGTGTTTGTTGTTTATCTAAAACTTAACTTTAGTTGGGTCTTGTGTATTTTATCGGTCAAGCCTGAGGTGGGCAGATTTCCCTTGTGTTCTCCTTATCCCTTGGGCCACACCAATGGTTTAGCCCTTGGAAAAGAACCTGGACCTCTGGTGCCAGCCACAAAAGCCCTTGTGGGGATATCACTGCATTGCTTTGGAGATTCTCAATGTCTGGCTGCCTAGAACCCTGCTCCACAGCTCCCTGGGGCCACATCAGCACCTTAGAAGCTATTAGAGAATGTTTTTGCACTGTTTTGTTTATCGTGTGCTGGTGGTTTTAATGGACCCTGCTTTACCAGGTCAACACTGGATCCTCAAACCTTAGGGGTCAGCACATTGGCTTGCCTGGCCCTCAATTTACCAACATCCTCCACATCCCCAGGTCCACATCAATGCCTCAGCCTCTTGGCAAGGAAGCTGGGTTGCTAGGATCAGCTTCAGCAGCTGTTCAAGGCTGGTCTCTGCATTGGCTGCATCATTTCTTTCTAGTACATTAGCTGCCTACCCCCACACCTCAAAGTCACACCCGTGCTTTGGATTCTTGATAGGTCCCAACCTCAGAAGCCATGAGAAGGTGGCCTTCTTGCTGTTCCCTTCCCCATAGCTGTCCCACCTACTCTCCCAGTGGCTGTATTCTTGTGGTATCTCTGGCCCCTGCAGTGGAAGACCCAAAGTTTCTGGCACCGGGTGTTGAGATCAGGGGTCTCTGGACTCTGAAAGGAGCATGGTGAGGAAGACTCCAAGTAAGAGGAAGGGTCCTCTCCAGTCCCTCCAAACTCTGTGCATTAGCTCTGTGCCAGTCTTCCAGTCTTTCCTGGCTTCACCTGAAGCTTCAGACTATAATGAAGAAATCTGGGATTTTGGCATCCAAGTCAGTCAGATTTCCAGCTTTGAAACTAAAAGTGGGTAAAAATGACATGGTATTGAATTGGATTAAAGATGGCGGCTGAGTAACAGCTTCCCTGCAACTGGGCACGGCGAGTCTGGGGAGACAAGACTCCAGACATCTCTGGCCGGTGGGATCTGCCTATGATCATCCCTTTGAAGATAAAGGGAGCCAGCAAGG
>CAUYPK010033236.1:0-24455 GCA_963574355.1 Loris lydekkerianus
GGCTGGTGTGATTCACTATAACTTTCTGCAACCAGGCCAAACCATCACAGAAGAGTCCTATTGTGAGGAAATCGATGAAATGTACTGAAAATTGCGTCAGCAGCAGCCAGCACTGGTCAACAGAAGAGGTCCGATCCTGCTCCACGACAACGCCAGGCCGCACGTCTCACAAATCACCGTCCGAAAATTAAAGGAATTGAGCGTCGAAGTTCTGCCCCACCCACCATACTCCCCAGACCTCTCGCCAACCGACTACCATCTTTTCAAGCACTTTGATAACTTTCTCACCCGTAGAACCTTTGCCAATCAGGACCTAACAAAAACGGCCTTTGTTGACTTCATTGAATCCCGAGCACCCAATTTTTATGCCGACAGAATTAATCGACTTGTGTTACATTGGCAAAAGTGCACTGATTCAAATGGCACTTATTTCAATTAAATTGAATACATATTCACTAAGATATTACAGTTTAAAGTAGACTCATAAAAATGGACAAAACTATCACATGGTGCTAATTTTTTAGGCTCACAGAGTGAAAGCTGTGAAGACTTGGCTGCTTCCACCCAAATTTCATAAAGTGTCTTGGTTTGGGGGCATAGACTTGTTGCAGGTGCAGAAGCACAGCAGGGAGCCTCTCCTAAGTCACAAGAGCCATGGAAGCAGGACAGCACCTGAAAACCCACAATGGTAGAGCTACCAGTGAGGAATGCCAGCCTGGGAGAATAGTAGGCACTGGACTCCAACCTTTAAGACCTGATATGTGAGTTGCTCCAATCAAAACAGTAGGGGTGGGGATCTTAAGGAATTGGAGTCCACCTGCCATCCCATTGTGTATGTAAGGCAGAATATGGAGTCTTTAAAAAAATACAATTTAATATTGCTTGCTTTGTTTTTGGACTTACTTAAAAAGGACCTGTTATCCTTTATCCTTTCCTATTGTTCCCTTTTGAAATGGGAATCCTCATCCTTCACCAGTACCACTATTATATTTTGGAAGCACATAACTTGTTTAATTTTACAGGTTCACAACTTGAGAGCAGATTTCCCTCAGGATGAATTATGCCTTGAGTCTTACCTATATCTGATTTAGATGAAACTCTGGACTTTAGACTTTTGAGTCAATGAAGAAATGAGTTAAGAACTTAGGATATTGGGATAGAATGAATATATCATGTGTGTAAGAAGGACATGAATTTGGGGGGTTGAGGTAGCATTCTGTGGTTCAAATGTATTCCCTTTAAAATTTGGGTATTGCCAATGTAGTAGTATTAAGAGGTAGAGTCTTCAAGGAGTGAATAGGCTATAAAGGCTTCTCCCTCATGAATTTGGATGAAGGCCCTTATAAAAGAGGCTCCATGCAGCATCTTAGGTTGTCTCATTTGCTTGCCCTCTTTCTGTGTGAGTATGTAGCAAGACATTCATTACTACATGTCAGAAGCCAATGCCTTGATTTTGGTCTTTGCAGAATCCAGAACTGTGGAAAATACATGTTTGTTCTTTAGAAATTTCCCAGTCTGTGGTATTCTGTTATAGAAACACAAAATGGACTAAGACAGTAATTAATGATGAAATGTTTAGTAGCTTTCACTGGTGGCTTAAACAAATTGGAATCATTAGCATATCATTCGCTCTCAGGACCAGAGCCCACCCTTTTTCCTTTAGAGTAGGTATTAGGTATTAAACTTTCATTAGCAACCAGCCAAAGCCTGAAGTGCTGGGATTAGTAAAATAAAACAAAGGAAGGGGATATGGAGCGGGCTGCATCTAAAAATTAAGAATCTTGATTGGAAAGGGCTTGTAAGAGCAGCAGGAAGAGAGAAACTGAAAAGATGATGTCTGAAGAGTAAGGAACATCTGATTGAGACATTCTCCTGAAAACCAGAATGGTAGGGCTTCCTCCCCTTCAGTGGTGCAAGGAAACTAGAATGTTGTTCAATAAAAGTACATTGTTTCCTTCCATACACTTTTGAATCCCGTGCCCTTATCTCCTTCACTGCCAAGTGTGTTTGGTCAAGCCAGTGTGGTCAAGCCAGTGTGGCAAGGCAGGAGGTATTAGAATAAGGGTTGCTGTAGAAGAGATGGCATTCAGGTGACACTCAGGAATACTAGGAACCACCATCATGGGTATTTCTAGGTGTAGAATGGCCTGTGGACCGGCAGCTATGAAGAAAAAACTGACCAAGTCATGGCTAATCTCTATTACTCACCACCCTCACCAAAGAGCTTGTCTAAAGAGTAACAAGGAGCATCCCTAAGAGAGCTGAAACAAGGGACTTCTCTCCTAATAAAAAGATATAAGATAAATAGATGATAGATTGATAGACACAATTAGTTAGTACTTACAAATACATTTGATTATCACAAAAGTTCTGGAAACTTAGCACTATACTCTTATTTCTGATGAAGATACCCATAGTCACAAAGTAGGTGGAGAGCTCAGGGTTGAAACTCGATACCTTCCTCACTAAAGCCCATGCCATTTCTGCCCATGCCATGTCACTATTGATTGATGAGAGTGAAAATTCTATACTTGAACTGGGGCAACATGCCAACTAGCAGGATTCTGGTAATAAGAGTTATTTATAGGTTTTGTATGGAGTACTACCGTGCTAAGTGAGGCTTGTTTTCTCTACAAAGAGAGCTGAAGTAGAGTGATAAGGGTGCCAGTGGGAAGTGAAGGGAACTGTTTGAACAGACATATAGATGAAGTTACTGCCGGAGAATTTTAAAGTCTCTTGAAATAAACCTAGAAGCATAGTACTTTGAGGAGTCAAAGTAGAGGGAAGATGTCTTTTTGATAAAATGATTTATTTTACTGTAAGTAGATACACAGCAGTAGGATTGATGGGTAAAATGGTAAGTCTACATTTATTTCTTTGAGACATTTCTATACTATTTTCCATAGAGCTTGCATGAACCTGCATTCCCACACACAGTTTCTAAGTGATCCTATCTCTGCATCCACACCAGCATCTATTATTTTTGGCTTTTTAATAATGGTCATTCTGAGAGATAAAAGGTGACATTTTACTGTTGTTTACATTTGCATTTTCTCAATGATTAGTGATGTTGAACATGTTTTCATGTATTTGTCATCTATTTGTCTATATTCTTTTGAAAAACTTCTGTAAATTTACTTTGCCTAATTTTCAATGGAGCTGTTTGTTTTTTTTTTCTTGCTGATTTGTTTCAGTTCAGTTTGTAGATTCTATATTTTAGCCCCTTATTTGATGTATAATTTGAAAATATTTGTTTCCATTCTGTAGGTTGTCTATTCACTCCGTTGCTTGTTTTCTTGCCTGTGCAGAAGCTTTTTAATCTAATTACCTTCCATTTAATCATTTGTTGTTGTTGTATTTTATTTGGAGGTTTAGTCATAAATTCTTTGCCTAGTGTAATGTTTTGAAAGGTTTTCCCTATTTTCATCTGCACTCAAATGTTTATTGCAGCACAGTTCACAGTTTCAAAAATTTGGACCAAACTAAATGCTCATCAACTTGTGAGTGTATAAAGAAAATGTAAACACCCTCAGTGTACCAAAACATGTATACACATTTACAGAAAGGAAAAAATAAACTATTTTTTTTTTTTTTTTTGAGAGAGAGAAAGAGAAAGAGTGAGTCTCAAGCTGTCACTCTTGGTAGAGTGCCGTGGAGTCACAGCTAACAGCAACCTCAGACTCTTGGGCTTAAACAATTCTGCCTGAGCCTCCCAAGAAGTAGCTGGGACTACAGGTGCCCGCCACAATGCCTGGAAAAAACAAAACAAAAAAAAAACAAACAAAAAAAACACTGTATTAAAATTGTAGTGCTCAAGTCACATTTGACTTCTCCAATTACAAGAAGTATTCAAACATGGCTTGTATTCATCTTTTGTTATCACTATATTTTTTTTTAATTAAAAATATTTTTTTATTTTTTTATTACATCATAGCTGTATACATGCAATTATGGGATTACAATGTGCTGGTTTTACATATAGTTTGAAATACTTACATCAAACTGGTTAACACAGCCTTCACCACCTTTTCTTAGTTATTGTGTTAAGACATTTATATTCTTCAATTAGTAGATTTAACATGCACTACAGGTGTGGTCCCACCAATTACCCTCCTTCCTCGCCTCCTCTCCCACTCCTCTTTCCCCTTAATCTTGGGCTATAGTTGGGTTATAGCATTCATATGAAAGTGGGGGTGATGATAAATTGGTTTTATAGTAGGGATGAGTACATTGAATACTTTTTCTTCCATTCTTGAGATACTGTGCTATGAAGAATATGTTCCAGCTCCATCCATATAAACATAAAAAAGGTAAAGTCTCCATTTTTTAAGGCTGTATTATAGTCCATGGAGTACATATACCACAATTTATTGAACCATTCATGGGTCGAGGAGCACTTAGACTTTTTCCATGACTTAGAAATTATGAATTGGGCTGCAATAAACTATCTGGTGCAAATATCTTTGTTGCAAAGTGATTTTTTTTGTCTTTTGGATATACACCTAGTAGAGGAATTGCAGGATCGAATGGCAGGTCTACATTTAGATCCGTAAGTGTTCACCAAACTTCTTTCCAAAAGGAATGTACTAGCTAGCATTCCCACCAGCAGTGCAGAAGTGTTCCCTTTTCTCCACATTCACACCGACATCTCTGCTTTTGGCATTTTGTGATGTGGGCTACTCTTACTGGAGTTAGATAATGTCTCAAAGTGGTTTTTATCTGCATTTCTCTGATGAGTAAAGATGATGAGTATTTTTTCAAGTGTCTGTAGGCCATGAACCTGTCTTCTTCAGAGAAGTTTCTATTCACGTCCCTTGCCCACACTGAGATGGGATCACTTGTACTTTTTTTGTTAATACATTTGAGGTTTCTGTGGATTCTGGTTATTAAACCTTTGTCAGAGACATAACCTGCAAATATCTTCTCCCATTCTGAGGGCTGTCTGCTTCAGTTATGGATTGTGTTCTTGGCTGTGCAGAAGCTTTTTAGTTTGATCAAATCCCAGTAATGTATTTTTGGTTCTCCCAGGCCAATTTCTTCAAGTGTTTTCCCTGCACTTTCTTCTAGTACTTTTATAGTTTCATGTTTTAAGTTTAAATCTTTTATCAAGTGAGGGTCTGTCTTTGTTAATGGTGAAAGATGTGGATCCAGTTTCAGTCTTCCACAGGTCACTAGCCAGTTCACCCAGCACCATTTGTTAAATAGGGAGTCTTTTCCCCACTGAATGTTTTGATTTGCTTATGTAAGATCAAAGGATGGTTAGTAGCTAGGTTCATCTCTTGGTTCTCTATTCTGTTCCATACATCTACCTCTCTGCTTATGTGCCAGTACCATGCTGTTTTCATCGCTATGGATTTATAGTATAGTCTGAGGTCTGGTAGTGTTATTCCTTCTGATTTGTTTTTATTTCTGAGTAATGTCTTGAGTAATTGAGTTTTTTTCTGATTCTATATAAAATGAAGTATTATTTTTTGAGGTATTTAAAGTATGAAAGTGTTGCTTTAATAGGGATTGCATTAAAATTGTATATTGTTTTGGGTAGTATGGACATTTTAACAATGTTGATTCATCCCAGCCATGAGCATGGTGTGTTATTCCATTTGTCAACATATTCAGCTATTTCTTTTCTCAGAGTTTCATAGTTCTCTTTATAGAGATCTTTCTTGTCCTTTGTTAGGTAAGCTCCCTAATATTTTATCTTCTTTGGCACTACTATAAAATGAATAGAGTCCTTGACTATTTTTTTTCATCTTGAAAATAGGTATAGAAGAGACATTTCTTAAACTGATAGAGGCCATCTACAGCAAACCCACAGCCAATATCATATTGAATGGAGTAAAATTGAAATCTTTTCCACTCAGATCAGGAACCAGGCAATGTTGCCCATTGTCTCTACTGCTTTTTAACATTGTAATGGAAGACTTAGCCATTGCAATAAGGCAAGAAAAGGTGATCAAGGGTATCCAAATAGGAACACAGGAGATTAAACTTTCACTTTTTCCAGACGATATGATTATATATCTGAAAAACCCCAGAGATTCAACTATAAAACCCTTAGAAGTGATCAAGAAATACAACAGAGTCTCAGGTTACAAAATCAATACTCACAAATCTGTAGCCTTTGTGTACACTATATTTGAGTAATAAAATTTTAATACTTTATTTTTCTTTTCTGTAAATGCATGTACTTTTTTGGCCACACACACACCATGAAGTAATACTGAGCTATAAAAATGAATGAAGTAATGTCTTTCGCAGTAACTTGGATAGAACTGGAGACAATTATCCTAAGTAAAGTATATGTGTATCAGGAGAGAAAAAAACAAACATCACATGTACTCTTTAAGAACTGGGAGATAAATGGTGAGCACACACATGGGTACAAAGAGATGTAAAGGACATTGGAAACCAAGAAGGAGGGAGAGTGGGAGGGGATGAGTGATAAACACTTACCTATCAGGTACAATGAGTACTATTCTGGTGACGGTGACACTGAAAGCCCTGACATAAGCTTTATACAAAGTATCCATGTAACAAAATATTTGTACTCCCTTAATGTAGAAGCCCATATAGCCTATGGCTAGGAGAAGTGAGAGTTATAAAAAATACCAGTATAGCTCAAAGGAACACCTTGGTGAAAAGGGCATTGAGGGGGATTTAGCTCTCCTAACAATCATGAGAGCTCACGAGATGGGAGCATTGATGAATTGGCAGTCTCTACACCTGTGATGTTGAGAGGCCTGAGACCAGCCTTATATTAGGCTGTCAGAGAAGGCAGTCAGGAGTATACGCATTCTATCATAGACCCTCTTACTCTGACTCTGTCTCCTCTCCTGCCTGCAGAACACCAACGCAGTGTCTCTCTGCTGAAGATTACCAAGCTCTACTAAAGAAAATATCTATCTATTTTAAGACTGTTTTACTCTCTCAAAGACAATCTCTCTCTCTCTCTTTCTCTCTCTCTCTGTCCCCCGCCCCCCCAATCAGCCAAAGTAGATAACCCTCAGGCATCTAAGAGAAATTGTTTCTGAGCAAGGTAGCTTAGCGGTCCACATCTGAAACCTACTTAAGCCGGCCCGAGACCTGGCCAGTCCCAGGCCCTGACACCTTAATATGTTGTACTATTTTTTAATTAGAGGGATTTCCCCCTCAATGAGAAGAATTTAAATATATTTATAGATAGAGAGATCGAGCACCAGAAGAAAGATAATTAATGATGATATCAAACACAGTAGAGATAACAGATGGAGAATGGTTCATAAGGGACAGGGTAAGGGAAGAGGCTCATTCTCTCCTCCTCTTTTCCAGGAGGAAAGGATAGGATGCATAAAGAGAGAGAGAGAGAAACTTACAGATGTTACAGAAGGAGGTGGTGAGACTAAATGCCTAATAGCATCTGTTTTCTGGGCTGAAGAATTTGGCTCCAAAGTAGGGACTCTATCTTTACTTCTAAAGGTAGAGATTTAGAATAGCTGTCCAGGGAGAAAGAGAAGAGCCTCTGTTAGGAGACACATTATTTTACTTGGATACTTAAAACAGTGGTACTCAAATTCAGTGAGCATCAGAATCATCTGGAAGGTTTGTTAAAACACATATTTATGGGTATATCCCTGGATATTTATAATCTAGTTGGTATAGGGTGGGACCAGATAATATGTATTTCAGGAATATTTCCAAGTAATGGTGGTACTACTGACTGAAGACTACATACTTTTCAAGCCAATGCTATAGAATTATGGGATAAAGCACTCTGGTAGCAGACAGATCTGAATTAAGGTTCTGAATTCATTGTAATTTTCTGAGTACATGAATGTGAACAAGTTTCTTAGCCTCTCTGTATCCTGGGTTTTCCTCTGAAAGATAAAGATAATAATCATAGTATATACAATATATTAGAAGACTGTTAGGAGGAATTAGCTAAGATGTGAGCACAGGACCTGATGGTGGCTGGAAGTACTCAAGAAGAGCTGGAAATCTGACAAGACTGAGCAGTCACTGTTTCAGGCAACCTTTTTTCTCTGTGCTCTACCCCTATCCCCATATAAGACCTCAGACTGTGTTATCCTCTTGCCCAGGTGTTGCCTGGGTTCTAGAGATATCTCTGAAGAGGCATTTTCCCCAAGGCTAAGTGGTAATTCTATCTGTTGCCTCTACATCTGCACCTGCATTTAATTCTTCATTATATCATCCAGTATGTTGATTCAGAGCAGGCTGTGAGGACTACCTGGTTACCATTGAGCCTTCCTATGAATGGCCAACTTTTATTTTACTCAGTAGAGACATAGGGAATTCTAAAAAAAAACCCTCCTGGGAAGAGATGCTGAGTATTGGAGGGTGAATGGAAAGGAATACAAGATCTAAACTGTTCCCTGGAGGAATCACTATGAATCCAGACAGGCTGGAGTCAAGCTATTGAAGATAATGACCCTAGCTGCCTGACTCCAGGCTGTTAATATCATATTAGTGAAAATAAATTGAAGAACTTGTTATGCGAAGCTCAGAAGACTTTTTCATTCACTCTAATTATTAGAAAACTATGCCTTATATTGAGCACAAATCTGTCTGCCTGTACATTCCACACACAGTCTTCATTTTGCCCTATTAAATAATGCAAATCTCATCTATTTTTGGGACAGCCCCTCAGATATTGGCAGAAAGTGATCAAGTCATCCTGAGTTTTCCCAAGCCAAACACAGTAGGAGGTGGTGGCAGTGAAATGGGTGTCTGGATATCTCATCAGTCCTAAGTACCCTCTAGATGCTAGATAAGTATCTAATATAAATATAAATCTTGTGTGTAATTATGCATCTTCTAAAATTGCCACCCATACACTTTTTAAATTTTTTTCTCTGTTTATTACTTATTTACAGTCATGTGACACATAAAAACATTTCCCTCAACGATGGACAACACTGGTCCTATAAAATTATAATGAAGCTGAAAAATTGCTATCACCTAGTGATGTCATAGCCATTATAATGTAGTACCACAATTACTTTATTTTTTAGGTAACTTTACTGTAGCCTAAGTGCACAGTGTTTATAAACTCTATAGCACTGTATGATAAAACCATTAGCTTCCCTATTCACTTACCACTTATTCACTAATTTACCCAGATCACCTTCCAGTACTTAAATTCCCTGTATAGGGATACTTTTTTTTTTTTTTTTTTTTTACTTTTCCATATTATATTTTTACTGTATATTTTTTATGTTTAGATACACAAGTACTTACCATTTTGTTAAAATTGCCTATGGTATTCAGTAACATGTTTTACAGGGTTGTGCCTAGAAGCAATAGACTATACTGTATGGTGCAGGTGTACAGTAGGCTATATCACCTAGGCTTGCATAATCACACAATTGCCTAACAGTGCATTTATCACACTGTATTCTCATCATTAATCCACATGTAACTGTCTTTACATATTTATTTTATTTTTTTTTTTTGTTCCAGGCATATCATGCTGTATATTCCTTAAGCATAAATTTAAGCTTAATATTTCGCACAAATGTTGCTGCAAAGTCCTGTAGGCCTTGGACTATAAGTAAGGTTTTTAGAGTGAAGTATCTTAATTTGAAACTTTTCTTTGCATCCCAGGTAATTGGATACTTTTCTATGACCACTTGGTTGTTATTGAGAATCAGCATGTTGCAGTGAGAAGAGTTTCATTAATAGTCTTAGAAGATTCAGATTCAATTTCAACACCTCAGCTTAGCAATACTTGCTTGCATGGATATCCCTTAATGTATTTGGTTGGATTTTAAAATCTCATTTTACCTTCCTGGCTTTTTTTTTTTTTTTTTTTTTTTTTTTTGAGATAGAGTCCCATTATGTCACCCTTGGTAGAGTGCAGTGGAGTCACAGCTCACAGCAATCTCCAACTCTTGGGCTTCAGCGATTTTCTTCCCTCAGCCTTGCGAGTAGATGGGAATTACAGTCACCTGCCAGAACACCTGTGTTTTTGTTTTTGTTTTGTTGTTGTTGTTGTTGTTACAGTTGTTATTGTTGTTTAGCAGGCCCAGGCTGGGCTTGTAACTGCCACCTTCGGTGTATGTGGTCAGAGCCCTACTCACTGAGCTATGGGTGCCTAGCCTATCTTCCAGCTTTATATATAATTGTAAATGTTCATATATTTATAGCATATAACATAATATTTTGTATATGTATACATTATGAAATGATAAAATCAAGCTGTTCAACGTATTTATCATCTCACAAACTTCTAACTTGATTGCATATTAAGAAAATCACTTAACTTTATTTAAAATATACTCCCTTACAATTTGTAAGTATACAATACATTATTCTTAACTATAGTCACCATACTTTACTGATCTCCAGAACTTACTCCTATTTCATAGCTGAAAATATCTACACTTTGATCAACATCTACCTATTCCCAACTCACCCCTCAATACTTGACAACTACTAATCTACTCCATGCTTTTATGAGCTCAATTATTTTTATATTCTACATATATGTGAGATCATGCAATATTTGTCATTCTGTGTCTGGTTTATTTCACTTATCAGAATGTGCTTCAGATTCATCCATGTTGAAACAAATGACAGATTTTCTTTCATTTATAAGACTGAATAGTGCCTTATTGTGTATATACAGTGCATGTTCTTTATCCATTCATCCATTAATGTATACTTAGGTTTATTCCATATCTTGGATAATGTAAACAATGCTACAATGAACATGAAAATGCTGATTTCTCTTCATCATACATGTATAACTTATTTTATTACACTTTGCTTTATTTTGCTTCTCAGATGCTATGTATTTCACAAATTGAACTTTTGTAGCAACTCTGTGTTGAAAGGGTCTATTGGTACTATGTTTCCATCAACACAAGCTCACTTTGTGTCTCTGTGTGCTATTTTGGTAATTATTGCAATATTTCAAACATTTAATTATTACATATGTTATGGTGATCTATGAAAAGTGATTTTTGATGCCATTGTAATTATTTTGGCACTGCACTAACTATGCCCACATAAGACAATGAGAAGGAAGTTTGGAGAACACTCAGGGATCTAAATGTAGACCTGCTGTTTGATCCTGCAATTCGTCTTCTATGTGTATATCCAAAGGACCAAAAATCATTTGGCAATAAATATATTTGCACCAAATTGTTTATTGCAGCTCAATTCATAATTGCCAAGTCATGGAAAAAGCCCAAATATCCATCGACTGATGAATGGATTAAAAAATTGTGGTATATGTATATCATGGAATACTATGCAGCATTAAAAAATGGAGACTTTACCTCTTTTACATGGATGGAGCTGGAAAATATTATTCTTAGTAAAATATCTCAGGAATGGAAAAAAATGTACTCAGTACTACTGTGAAACCAATTAATAATCACTCACACTTGGATATGAGAAATGAAACACAACTATAGCCTAGGATAAAGGAGGGAAGGGGAGGGAGAGGTAAAGGGAGGGGGTGGGTTGATAGAGGGAAGGTTAGTAGGGGGACCACACCTATGGAGCATATTGCAAGTACAAGTTGTGTCTATTGGATGTAGAACACAAATGTCTTAATGCTGTAATTGGGTAAATGAAGTGAAGGCTATGTTGATTAGTTGAATGTAATCATTCCAATTTGTACAAATAATCAACACATTGAATCCCATAATGGCATAAATGTATTTATGATTTATGTATAAATGACTTGATAAAAAAAAGCTCCCTTTCCTTGGGCCTCCCTACTCCCCATCCACTGACTCACAACAATTTTTAAATCAGGCCAATTAATAATCCTAAAATGAACTCTAATTATTCAAGTTTGGAATGTGGGACCTTGAGGAGTGCATAGAACCTAGGTCTGTGGGTGCTGGTATGGAGTCTGACAATATTGAGGCCAACCTGGTGCTTTGATCTGTGGGTTATATTCTGATAATGTAGCAGTACTGAAGGCTGGGTTTGTGAGTATTAGCATGGAGTCTGATGCTGTGGTGCTAGCTTAGTGCTGGGACTACTCTGGAGACTGAGGTTGGGTAGAATCTGAATCTATAGGGGCTTCCTGGAGCTAGGTTATTCCTGGTAAGTAGGTCTGCAAGTGCTAGGCTGGTGTCTGAGACAAAAGGATGGCCTGGTTGGGGGAGGGCCTGAAACCTGAGCCTATAAGAACTAGCCTCTACTTGTAACCATAGATGATGACCCAGCATTAGAGTGAGCCTGGTGTTTCAATCTGTGGGTAGTCGCCTGGAAACTTGGGGACCAGCCTGGCTCTATGTTTTACTGAGGTGTACCTGATGTGTGGTACTTTGAAAAGTTGAGTGCTCATGTTACTTTTTTCCTCCACAAAGAAGGTATCTATCTCTACACTGTGTTGCCCACATATTGGAGAGGCGTGAAATAGATAACATAAAACTATTCTTGCCCTCTTTGATGTGTCTTTTATTATTTATGTTCTGTATCTGGGTAATCTCTCACCTGGATTCTTGGCTCTTGTGAGGGTACTTTTGTGCATAGATAATTTTTTAAATTGATGATTCTACAAAGGGATGACTGCTACATAGTTCTTTTCCACCATATTGCTGATGCCACTTTTACTTAATGTTGTATATGTTAATTTTTTAATTTTCAAAATGGAGCTAATCATGGAAGTCCTCTGGAAGGGTCAGCAAAACAACTTATACAAATTGCCTAGTGCAGCGACTGCATATAGTACATAGCCAACAGATGGCAATTTTACCCTTTCCAATCAGTAAGTTGTAATAATAATAGTACCACCACCTTCTAGTCATTTTAAAGATCGAATGATATGGAGTGTACAGAACTTTAATGAACCATGCCCCATATTACTTTAAAATAATACGATCAAGAAATATATGTGTACAAAAGTCAGTGTATGCCAAGGTTCTAGGTTTAGGCCTGTTAAGGCAGTGTGTGCAGTAAACACAGGGATTTAGATTCATGCCTCAATCAAAATTACATTTGAGCTGATTTGAGTCAGACTAAAACAAGCAATAACAGAAAGAAGTGAAAATGAAGTAGACTGGTAAGTTAAGGTTTGGACTAAGGTAGGAAAATTAGTTGAAGAGGGGATGTCTTAGTCTGTTAGTGCTCTATAATAAAATATCACAATCTTATTCACTTATAAACAACAGAAATGTATTTCACACATGTCTATGAAAACTAAGATCAAGACACCTGCAGATTCAGTGTCTGGTAAAGGCCTACTTCCTAGTTCTTACATGAGTGTCTGTCTTTTTGTGTCATCATATCATGAAAGGAGCAAAGGATCTCTGTCTTTTATATCAATCTTCTTATAAGGGCAATAATTCCATACATAAGCCTCTGCCTTCATGACCTAATTGCCTGCCAGAGTTCCACCTCCTAATATTCTCCCATTCAGGTTTAAGCTTCAATAGATGAATTTTTGGAAGACATAAACATTCAGGCCATAGAAAGAAGCAAAAGTTAATAAGTGCAGTCATTTTTATCACCATCATCCTAAAATATCTCAATTATTGAGTTCCTGTGTCTGAATCTGGGTTAGAGATTCTATAAATATTCTTATTAAGTCTTCCCCAGAACCTTGTTTCTTTCTTTATTCATATACGAGAGGACTGAGGTACAGAAAGGGTAAGTCACTTGCCCAAGATCACACAGCAAATTGGTGAGTGAATGACAGATATAGCATCCCAATTGAGACTCCAAAGTCATTCTACTGCTATGTCATGGATTTACTCACTGGAGAAAGAGAATATATGACCTGTTTAGAACCAAATTCTATAATTTATGCTGAACTAAACTTGTAATTTCTCTGTGCCTTTTTACAAGTCAGTCAACATCTTTGATTCTGTGTTGCATCCTGTGTAACTTAAGAAAATAATACCTACCTCAAAGTGTTGTCCTACATAATAAATGATTTAGTATACATAAAGTATGGAGAGAGCCCCAGCTTCACCAAATGTTCATGGGATGAGACATGGGAGAATATCTAAGTGATGCTACCAGAGGAGGGATTAGAATGGAAGGAAACCAGGAGACAGTTTTTTCCCCCTAAAACAAGAAAGAAATGTTTCACAAAGAAGAGTGACCAACACTGGAAAAAGCTGCAGACAAATCAGTTAAGAAAATGAGTGAAAATGTTTCCTAAAATTTTCCAGTTTAGAGGTTCCCTGTGACTTCAGGAAGAGATAATGGAGCTAGAACCAAATTACAATAGGTTGAGGAACTAATGGGAAATGAAGATATGGAAACAATTAGTGGAGATGACTCTGGCCAGAAATTTGACTGATAAAGGAAGAGGGTTGAGATTATTTAAGGAAGATGCAGTATGAAAGTAAGTTTGATTCTAATTTTCAGTGGAGGAGATTCAAATATGTTTGTGGGTAGAAGTAATGGGCACCAGAAGAAAAGTAAATAATAGTGATACCAGATAGTAGAGATAATTGATGGAGAATGGTCTGTAGAGGACAGAGTAGAGGAAAAGACTCATTGTCACCTCTTCTTTTCCAAAAGGAAGTGAGGTGAAGTAAGAATGTTATAGGTGTTATAGAAGAAAGTAGAAGGACTAAATGCCTGGCACCATCTGTTTTCTTAATTAAGAAGATAAGAGTCCATTTTTAGGAGTATTAGGGGGGCGAGAATAGGGACTTTAGAGAAAAGGTAGAGGTTTAGAATATCTTTTCAGGGAGGATGGGAATAGTTTGTAATTGGGAAGGAAACACAGAATTGTACTTTGTATTTTGGAAGTGAAAAATTTAGGCATTGTGTATTTTTGAGAGCCTGGATCAATTGTGACTTATTTGTTGTGGCACCATAGAAAAATTAGTTACCTATTATCCCTTTGTTTCATTTTCCTCATCTGTAAAATAGGGGTAATATCACAGTGTTTACCTCATAGGTTTATTGCATCAATTGAATAAAATGTTGCATATAGAATATTTGGTACAGGGCCTGACAAAGTGTGGATCAAGCACTGACCAAGTGTTGGATATTTCTATTACTTTGGGTGTGGCCTCCAATACTTTTTTCTCCATCATCTTTGTATGGTGGCCTGCCTTGGGCTTTGGGAAGTTCATTATAGAAGTAAAAATTCAAATGTGAGCATTTGTTTCCTTAAGTCTACCCATTCAGTCATTTATTAATTTATTTGTGTATATATATATAAAAATCTAAAAATTTGTTAACACTTAATAACCTTCCCAAGGTTTTGCACATGGGAATTAATTGGTGAAATGACATATAAGGTCCGTGCCACATAGATTCACACTTTAGTGAGAGAAATTAGAATCAAAAAAGAAGGAGAATTATTAGGTGGAGGACTCTGGAAAACCTTACACTTGAGGGTCAAGTGAAGAGGAGAACCCAGAAAACATTATAGAGAAAGGAGCAAAACTAGGAGACATGGGTTCCATGAAAGTCAAAAAAAGAGATTCAGGAAAAAAGATGCCAAACAATTTTGGATGTTTTAGGAAATTCAAATAAGAAGAAAGGAAGAAATCATGGGTTTAGACAGAAAGGATTCATGAATAACCCTGAGGAAAGCAGGATGTAGTGAATTAGAAATGAAGTGGAAGTGAGGATATGAAAGAAATGAATTTTGCCTCAGAATTAAAAGACTGAGTTTGGAGGAAGTAATTAGAGGAAAGGAGTCTACAAAGGTGCAAAATAAAGAGAAGTAAAGCAGTTGAGCGTAGTGGCTCATGCCTGTAATCCCAGTACTCTGGGAGGCTGAGGCAAGTAGATTGCCTGAGCTCACAGGTTTGACACCAGCCTGAGCCAGAGTGAGACCTCGTCTCTAAAAATAGCAGGGAATTGTGGTGGGTGCCTGTAGTCCCAGCTACAGGCAAGAGAATTGCATAAGCCCAAGTGTTTGTTTGAGGTCACTGTGAGATGTGATACCATGACACTACCAAGGGTGACAAAGTAAGATTCTGTTAAAAAAAAAAAAAGAAAGAAAGAAAGAAAGAAAGAAAGAAAGAAAGAAAGAAAGAAAGAAAGAAAAGAGAAAAGTAAAGCAAACAGAAATTAAGAGATGAGAACTAGCCCCAAGGACCCTTGTGGTGCTGGGTAGGGTTAAGAGGAGGATCTTTGAGGTAAGAAGCAAGGAGAAGTTTGAAAGTGGAGTGATCTGAAGTTGTTGAGAGCATTCAAGCCTGGTGTCCTTTGATATTCTCAGTGAAATCAGAGGTGAAATCATCTGCTAAGAGCTTGAAAGTAGTATTGGGTACTTGACTTAAAGGAAATGAGTTTGAAACAGACATATTGGGCAGGTGGAAGGGAAGATTATTAAGGATGAGAGGAAAGACTGTTGAACTGTGCTATGACCCAACTGAAGTTTTAAAATTGCCAGGGCTAGAAGAAACTTTCTTATACCCCAATTTTTGAGTCCAGAAAACCCATTGCATCAGACACCTATGGCCAAGGATATCTACACAGTCTGACTAAAGGGCACTAGAAGCTGATCTTGCATTCAAGGACATCCCTAAACATGCTAGAACTCATAGGGGCCACCCAGTAGGCCTCAGCATCTCCAGGTGCTTCAGCTGCTGTTTTTATCCCCTGATTCCAGTCTTTAAAGAACCTGTAAAGGGCCTTATTCTGCCTGGATAACCATGAGGCTTTCCCATGAGAGGTCACTCTGTCTGTGCTTGACACTAAAATTAAATATTCAGGCTACTCTGAGATATAGCCAAGGCCAATATTCTGTTGAGTGACCCTAAGTAACATGTGAGAAAGAGATGAGGGGTTACAGCAGGGAGCCCCAAATCTCTAAGCCCCCAAAGAATTGCTATGGTCACAAAGATAGGCAGGGTAGAGGCTGGTTCTGTCTATCATGCTGTCATGTTAGGCTGATTCCAGCAATGCAGTGTAGTTGAAAAACCCTTCATCTGGGAGTACTCAGTTGGGGTTCATGTAGTACCTCTTATACACCATGATAAGAGAGGACAGGAAGAGCCCCCAAGAATAAGCTGACCCAACCTCAGTTATTCTGCCAAACAACATGAGGCCAGAGTGATTCTCTCACAGAGGATGAGCTGAGATTCTTAATCCTACCCAGCACCACAAGGGTCCTTGGGGCTAGTCCTAAGGAAAAGCTCACATAAGTGAGCTTACTCAGTCAAATGTAAAATTTCATTAGTTTATAGAATATAGGGGGTTTAGGAAAGTGCTCTTTGAGCTGACATTTGACCAGAGGTCTGGAGAAAGTGAGGGAAGTAGCCATGCGGATATCTGGGGGAAGACTTTGGAATATACTTTGAGTGTTAGAAAAAATAGCAAGGATGCCAATAGGGTTTGATATGATGGTCAAGAGTAATGGTAGGAGATGAGATAAGAGACAGATGAGCAGGTTGGAAGGGGTGGGATGGAGTGGGGATAGATTGTAGTTTTTTATAGACTATATTTCAGGACTTTGACTTTTACTCTGAATGAGAAGCCAGGCAGAAGAATGATTTGGGCAGACTTAGACTGATGTACATTTTCAAAAGATCACTTTGGCTATGCTGAGAATTTACTGAAGTGGGTTAAGTAGAAGAGTGAAGAAACCTGTTGGAAACTATGGCAATAATTCAGGTGAAAGGTAATGAGGTCTTGCACTAGAGTAGTTTCAGTGAATGTTCTGTGAAGTGGTGGGATTCAGAGTATACCTTGGAAGCAGAGCTGATCAGATGTGCTGATGGACTGGATGTGAGATGTGATTTAAAAAAAGAGGCAAGGATCATTTAATGTTTTGGACCCCATAGATTATTTCAAGAAAAAAGTGAATTAATTTGCATAAAACATTTGAAACAGTGCCTGACAAATGATCTGTGAAGGTCAGCTGTTGTTATAATATTATTGGACAAGATATAGTGGAAGTCAGTTGCTTCATATTTGATGCTCTTAATAATTTGCCAAATAATCAACTTGTGGATTCTGAGATTTTCCTAGTACCTCTAGCTCAAGTTTCCTCTTACACTTCCAGGCAGAATCATGGACTACGAGGAGCTTCTTCATCTGTAAAATGGGGGTAATAGTTCCTACCTCATACACTGTTGTAAACTATGAAGGGACACATTTGCATGGTTTACATGCTCAGTATATGTTGTTCCTGCACACATTCTAGACCCTTTCTATGAAAATAAAGTCTGTGTACCAGCAACATCAGTATCACCTAAAATCTTTGTTATAAAAATCAGTTTTGTCCCCTAGAGCACTTAAACCAGAATCTGTGTTTTAACAGTTTTCCTAGGTGATTTGTGTGCATGTTAACATAAGAGAATCACTACTCTGGAGTTTCAAGGTCATCTACTCCAACAACTTGTTCAAGTTACAGATGCCCAAAGGAAGGCTAAGAGAGAAAAAGAGACTTAACAAATTTTCCACAGAGTTAGTTTCACTAAGATTCCTAAATACCAAGCTAGGATTCTTTCAACTACACTAGAGTTTTAGTACTGTTTATAACACACCCTTTCTGGGTGGCACACAATAGAGAAAATGCAGAGAGCCCCTTCTATAAGAAGGGACAGGGCAGCATTAAGAGATAACCCAGGGTAGCTATTTTTATTTCAATTTTACAGATGATATCAGAGAACCTTAAAGTGCATATATTTTATATTTTTATTTTATAAATTTTTTAATATTTATTTTACTTTATAAACACTTGTATGCTACTTACTATGTCCCAGAAAGTATTTTAATCTCCTTATACATATTCTTACGTATATTAATCCATCATATCATCTTCAAAATAAGCTTATGAGGAAGGAATTAGTATTGTCTCCTTTTACAGAAGAGGACAATGAGCCCCAGAGTGGTAAAGTAACTTGTCGCAGGTTAAACTTAGTAAGTGGATGACCTGGAATACCAACTTAGGCAGTTTTTTTGTCCTTCTAGTCCTGAGCTCATAGTAGCAGTCAAGGTAGACACATTCTGGTATAACTATGGGGCAGGTATGGAGTTCATTAAAGCCACTTCAAATGTCACCTCAAGTTCCTATTTAGACTTTTTCCACCAAAGGTGGTTTTACAGTCCCTGTTCTGAGACCTCACACCAAACTTCTGGCACATAGTCTCTTCTCAGTCCAAGAGGGGTTTCTTAGAGTCTGATAATGGCACATTGGTTGGTCTCCTCCCCCATACCTTGGCTCAAGCTTTTCTCTTCCTTTATCTATAATGCTATTTGCTCTTTCTCGTTTTTAACCCCTTCCTACAATCTACTGAAGAGCATTTGCCTTTTAGAGCTGCGTATTCTCTTTTTTGCTCCTCCTTCCTGTCCTGTATTGCTCTTGTAGCATGTACCCTTTGTTCTATACTGTGTACTATTCTCAACTCTGTCCAGGCTGTCTTATCTCTTCAAGTCCTCTGCATGTTCTTCAAGGTCAGGGACTTGTATCATTTAAGAACTTACCCCTCATACACCCCTTCTGCCTCTGAGATCATTGTTTCTTAAACTCCCAAAGTGCCATGGCTGGAAAACCCCTTAGGCAGTGGTTCTCAACCTTCCTAATGCCGCAAACCTTTAATACAGTTCTTCAGGTTGTACTGACCCCCCAACCATACAGTTATTTTTGTTGCTACTTACTAACTGTAATTTTGCGACGGTGATGCATCATAATGTAAATATCTGATATGCAGGATATATTTTCATTGTTACAAAGGGGTCATGACCCACAGGTTGAGAACTGCTTCCTTAGAGACTGGGTAGTACAATCCCTCCCTGCAGAGTCAGAGATTCAGTGGCCCAGGAAAGGTGAGGAGCTGGCTCAAGGTCAGAGTCAAATCAAGAATCCAGTTTTCCTTTATTTTTAGGGTTTTTTTTTCTCACTTCATGTCTCCTTTCCTCCTCTTACCTACCCTTCCGAATGAAGGTATATATATATATATATATATATATATATATATATATATATATATATATATATAATGTGCATATTTATGTGTATGTATGTATATATATATATCTGTGTGTGTGTGATATATATATATATATATATATATATATATATGAGAGATATATATATGAGAGAAAGAGAGAGACAGAGAGAGACACACACAGATAGACAGGGCTGGAGCTGGAAAGTGAATTCCACATGTGTCTGAAAATTCTTAATTTTCCAACCCTAATTTTTTCTGTCAAACTCCAGGCTTGCTAACCATGCACAAAACTTTGATAAACTGAGGATTACAAGGATTCAGCTGCATTCAGTTGTGAGAGTCAAAAGACATAGAATAAGCACAGTGCCTTCTACTATTTGATCATCCCTCTTTTCCAACAAACTGGATTGGACCAGAACTGGACTTACCCTCTGCTCTATGACTCTTCAGTCCCCAGAGCTTTGCAGCTCCTGCCTTACTGGCAGCTTGGTCACTGTTTACCCTCCAGCTTCACAGAATCCCTTTCTAAGGCAGGATTACTTTGCATAGCTACACCTAGAAACTTGAGTAGTCCAATAGCTGCTCCAGGAGGCTCATGGGGGTGAGGGACATAGGCGGTGCAAGAAAGGAATAGAGGGTGGGTTTGAGTTGTTGCCACATGTGGACAGGAAATGAGACAAGCCCAAGTTTGGTGGCAACATATTTCCTCTACTCTGAGCATGGTATGCTGGCTGGGGCCTGACAGTGTGGGGTAAGGGCTGAGGGGCTGGGGCTGAGTGGGATGTCTACTCCATGCTGAGGTGTGTTTGCTCAGGATTTCTGTTACTGAGACCAGATTAATCCATTCATCTCTCCATTCATCCATTACAGGGCAAGTAAGTGTGGGAATACCCCATGGCATCGCAAGGCTGCTGGGACTTGTGACACCTAGGGGTGGAAGTACAGGATCAGGTCAGGATAACCCTGCTAGAATGCTGGAAAGTCACAACAGCTGGAAAGGCCCCCACGTGGACATCTCTGGGTCTATCCATTTGTGTCTGGAGAGTACTGTCCGAGATGTCAGGGACCTAAGCTGACATCCCCTAGGGTCATGGTGAGCCAGTTCCTGGTGGGTAGACTATTACTAGACCCAGATGGCCTCTGGGAACATTCCCAGATGTGTTCAACATCCTGGAGCACGTGGGGGTGAGAAATAAGAAAAAGGAGGAGGCTTGGAGTTAGGGGAGAGGAGGATGGAGTACGTAAGACATGTGGAGCACCCAGAGGTAATAAGAACTACTGGACCACCCACGTGGCTTCTAGGCAAGTCAGGACTTGTGTGAAGAGAATACTGGCTCTGTTTGGAGACTTCAGTCTAGTCCTTCCCCCTTGACTGAGTTTCACTTGATCCTTCACTCCTAGAAGCTGAGCCCAGGGAAATTATATTTTGATCCTGCCTCACCCCAAACACTGTCCAAGGCCCAGGCAGCTACGAGAACTAGGGGAAAAGTAGAGACCAGTCAGAACCAGCCAAGGAAAACAGAAACTGCAGGGTATGATTTGAACAGGTGTTGGCAGCACTGGCCAATGTCATGCAGGTGGCTGGGGCAGGACAGTGTGAAGCACCTCCCCTAGATAACTCCTAAAACCCAACATACCTTCAATTCAGCTTGATTCACTGACCACTTACTCTATGTTACCATGTGTGGGACAGTGAGATGCTTAAGACATAGACTGTAGCCACTGTGGCCTAACAATATTAACATGGTATAAGAACACCAATAAATATAGGTTTTGAGTTAATTAAAAAATGAGGTTGAGTGTGTAGCCTCTAATCTTGCCAAATTCATTTATTAGTCTTAATAAGTTTTTTATAACTTCCTTAGAAGTTTTATTTACATTTTCTCCTTAAATTTTGCTTTCCAATCTTTTTTTCATTTATTTTCTTTGCTGTATTGCCTTGTCTACAATATGCAGTAAATGTTAAATAGAAGGTTCATACTTGCAGTGATCATCCTTTACTGTTCTTTGTCTTAGGGGAAAATAATTCAATATTTAATAATTAAGAGTGATTGTTAGCTATAGTTTTGTGGGGTTTTTTTGGTTTTTTGGTATTTTTTGTAGATGCCCTTTATCAATTTGAGGAAGTTCTCCTATTACTAGTTTAAAGGAACATTTTATAGAGAAGGAGTATTAAACTTGTTCACATGATTATCCTACATCTTTGAAATCATTTTCATTTGCATACATGAAATAATACTACAGAAAAATATTAGAAATTTACTACCTTTGAAGGAAATTGCCATATAAATTTCTATCTATCATTGATAAGCAAGCAAACAAAAATTTACAGAAGATACAAAAAGAAAAAAATCAAGCTATACAATTAACAAGATTAATCTAATGGTCAAATAAAGAACTCCGCAACTAACAATTAATGAATTCTCAATCTTTTGTTGCATTTATAAACATGTATAAAAATTATTCATATACTATTCCATAATTTTTTGACACATTTTAAAGAAATAACATAATACAGAAAATATTTTCAATATTTTAATTGTACAAAAAATATTATACCCATACATTTGAAAATTTTAAAAAGAAAAAAATTGATTGTAATTATCACTTTTTCCAGGTTCTTTCTTCTCTAAAAAGATAATGCATCACTCAACTGATGGTGTCTCAGGTTTAACATAAGTATAGCAAATAACTTATAGTCCTAAAAAAGAATATTCTAAACATAAATTTAGTCAATATACTATGTATAAATATTTGAGTAATACAGGGAAGTACTCAGAGAAGATGCTTATGTTAGAAAACCTTAAAAGACTGAAAATTATAATATGTTCCTCTAATTCAAGAATTTAGTAAAAGAATAGTGAAATAAATTTAAATAGAAAGAAAGAAATAAAAACATAAGAATAGAAATCAATAAAGAAGTACATTTCCATTCATGGATCGATGGGCACTTGGGTTTTTTCCATGACTTAGCAATTGTGAATAGGACCCAATTTTCAAGGCCCCACTACTTTATACTCAATATCCTATCTATCTTTACCAGGAGAGGTCTTTCAATGTTGTGAAGCTATTTACATTGTAATCCAGCTACTCACAGACTTAGTCTTTGGGTTTGTTTTCAAAAATTTCAATCCTATGACTCAAAGAGATAGGGTTTCTTCCTGGTGTGTTACCTACAGCTAAAGTCTAAACCTCAAAAGAATCTAAAGTCTCAACCTCAAAATTCCTCCCTGTGCATTTTTCAGTAGCATAAAAGCAAACAAACCCACAGTTTCAATATTCCATTTCTGTGAAATGTTCTGTGAAATTAAGTATTTGATCAGGCAAACCTATGTATACTTATACATAAAGCACACTTCACAAAAATTTCTCTGAAAGCCTTCTTGGGTAAGCACAGAAGATCAAATACCAAACATAAACACAATAACAATATATAAAATCTCCTATTTAAAATATCTTACTGAATGGAAGAGAAAAAATATCTATTAAAAATCTTGTGTATTCCCCAATTGTTGTGAAACCATGATACCTTATTTTATTTATCTTTAAAAGAGTATCATAAAGAAGATATGCTATCAGGTGTAGAACACAAATATCTTAACACTGTAATTGGGTAAATGAGGTGAAGGTTATGTTGATTAGTAGGATGTAAGCACTCCAATCTGTACTAATAATCAACACATTGAATCCCATAATGGCATAAATGTATTCATGATCTATGTAAAATGACAATAAAAAAAAAAAAAAAAAGATATGCTATCCCTGTTTTACTGACAATGAAAACTTGGTTCGGGCAACTCAGTTTTGTCAAGTCTCAATGATTCCTTGGTTAGCAGTAGGTAGAATGTGGATTCAAATCTAGTTCTATTTGCAAAACTCTAAACCTGATGCTTTTAAGAATTAGACAGAGTGGAACTGAAGTAAGATCACTTCACCTAAAGTCTGTTTATCTTATCACCTGCCAATTTTACAGAACATACTAAAATGCTGAGAGTTCCTTGGGACCATATAATAACCTAACTGTTGCCAAAACTTAGTTTCTTTTTCTGCACATAACTCTTTCATCTCTACAATTGGCTCTATATTCACATCATCACAAGAAGAAAGGTGAGTAGAGTATAATAAGATATTTTGAGGGGTCCTCAAACTTTTTAAACAGGGGGCCAATTCACTGTCCCTTAGACTGTTGGAGGGCCGGACTATAGTTTAAAAAAAAAAAACAAAACTATGAACAAATTCTTATGCACACTGCACATATCTTATTTTGAAGTAAAAAAACAAAACAGGAACAAATACAATCACACCGCCTCATGTGGCCTGTGGGCTGCAGTTTGAGGACCCCTGCATGGGCCAGTACCCCTTGTACCTTAAATTAGGTATATGGGGCTGGCACCCTACCCACTGAGCTACAGGCGCCACCCTATGTACCTTAAATTAGGAACCTAATAAGTGAAAATTCAGAATTACAGCCCATATTAAATTAAAAAAATTGGCCTACGAGGTTAAGTGACTTTTCTTGAATCACACATCTAGTTGGTGGCAGAGCCAGAATAATAATGAAGGACCTTGAACCTCACTCAATCTGGTGAATTATTTCTATTACTCTGTTGGTAATAATTTATA
>CAUYPK010033237.1:0-10000 GCA_963574355.1 Loris lydekkerianus
CCCCCCCCCAGACAATTGAAGCAGCATCAATAATACACTACTGGGACTTGATCAAACTAAAAAGCTTCTGCACAGCCAAGAACATAGTAAGTAAAGCAAGCAGACAGCCCTCAGAATGGGAGAAGACATTTGCAAATTAAGTCTTCAACAAAGGTTTAATAACCAGAATCCACAGAGAACTCAAACATATTAGCAAGAAAAGGACAAGTGATTCCATCTCAGGGTGGGCAAGGGACTTGAAGAGAAACTTCTCTGAAGAAGACAGGTGCATGGCTACAGACATATGGAAAAATGCTCATCATCCTTAATCATCAGAGAAATGCAAATCAAAATTACTTTAAGATATCATCTAACGGCTTTGTTCCTGTTGCTCAAGTGGCTAAGGTGCCAGCCACATACACCTGAGCTGGCGGGTTCTAATCCAGCCCGTGCCCACCAAACAACAATGATGGCTGCAATCAAAAAATAGCCGGGCATCGTGGCTGGCGCCTGTAGTCCCAGCTACTTGGGAGGCAGAAGCAGGAGATTCGCTTGAGCCCAGAAATTGGAGATTGCTGTGAGTTGTGATGCCACAGCACTCTACCCAGGGTGGCATCTTGAGGCTGTGTCTCAATAAAAAAAGATATCATCTAACTCCAGTAAGATTAGTCCACATCACAAAATCCAAAAACCAGAGATGTTGGTGTGGATGTGGAGAAAATGGAACACTTCTACACTGCTGGTGGGAACGCAAACTGATACGTCCCTTTTGGAAAGTTGTTTGGAGAACCCTTAGAGATCTAAAAATAGATCTACCATTGGATCCTACAATTCCTCTACTAGGTATATGTCCAGAAGACCAAAGATCACATTATAACAAAGGTATTTGTACCAGAATGTTTATTGCAGCCCAATTCATAATTGCTAAGTCATGGCAGAAGCCCATGTGCCCATCAACACATGAATGGATTAATAAATTGTGGTATATGTATACCATGGAATATTATGCAGCCTTAGAAAAAGATGGAGACTTTACCTCTTTCATGTTCACATGGATGGAGCTGGAACACATTCTTCTTAGCAAAGTATCTCAAGAATGGAAGAAAACGTATCCAATGTACTCAGCCCTACTATGAAACCAATTTATAGCAATTATAGCCCAAGAATATGGGGAAAGGGAACAGGCAGGGGAGGGGAAGGGGGAGGATGGGAGGAGAGATAGTAATTGGTGGGACCACACCTATGGTGCATCTTACAGGAGTACATGTGAAATTTACTAAATGTAGAATATAAATATCTTAATGCAGTAACTAAGAAAATGCCGTGAAGGCTATGTTAACTAGTTTGATGAAAATATTTCAAATTGTATATAAAACCAGCACATTGTACCCCATGATTGCATTAATGTACACAGCTATGATTTAATAAAAAATAAAAATAAAAAAGATTGACAATAACAAGTGTTAGGGAGGATGTGGAGACATTAGAACCCTGGTGTATTGCTGGTGGGAAAGTAAAATGGTGTCACTGCTTTTGAAAACAGTATGGTAGTTTCTCAAAAAGTTAAGCATAGTGTTACTCCATGACCCAGCCATCCCACCCCTAGGCATATACCTAAAAGAATGGAAGGCTTATGTCCATCAAAATGTGTACATTAGTGTTCACAGATGGTCCAGGTGAAAGAAACCAGACACAAAAGATCAAGTGTGGCGTGATTATGTTGATATGAAATGTCCAGAATTGGCAAATGCATAGAAACAAAACATTACCAATTGCCAAGGACTGGGGAAAGGAGGAATGGGGAGTGACAGTTAATCGATGCAGGGTTTCTTTTTGAAGTATAAGAAAATCTTATAGTGGTGATAGTTACATAATTTTGTGACTATGTTAATACTAAAACCCACTAAATTGTACACCTAGAGAACATTATGGAAATATATGAAATATATATCTATTTTTTTTAAAGAGAGAAAAAACTAGAAAGGAAACATCAGAATAAAAGTGAAAGTAGAAAAAAGTAATAAAATTAATGGAATAAAGAAATGAATGCCCCCACCCATTCCAGTTCATAGGCGTGTACACTCACTACACTTAACTCTTCCCCCTCTCTGGAAAATAACCTCTGGGAGTGCCAAGCCCTGAACAGATGCTATACCCACTTCAGAACATGTTTTAATATTCCTTGTGTGGATCTGTGGATAATACAATTTTAACCATCATTCACGGGAGAAGTCGGAGGGCAAGGCAAAGGGTAACCTGACTGTCTTTCAGATGGCAAGGAGAATGCCACACTTCCGCACAGCCCTGGGACCTCGAATACCGCAGCTGGGTCTTCCTCTTCCCGGGTCCGAAGAGCCACAACCTCAAGAATAGAGAGGATATGGCCCGGAGGAGTCATTCCCTACATCATTGGAGGGAACTTCACTGGTCAGTAGCCCCAGACAAGGCCAGCTGTGGGGCTTGGGAGTTTTGCCTCTGTTCATTGAGAGGGTCCTTCTGGGTCCTGGGAACGGCTCAGGTGGGATTGAGAGATGTCTGGGGCCATGGTGGGCCTACCTGTCCATGCTCTCTTGTGGCTACAAACCCTGGTCCACCAGATCTGGGGAAACTGCAGTCTCTGTTGGGGCTATGTCCTCAAAGTCAGTCACCTTGTTCTTGAGGCTTTATGTTGGGAGTGACCTGTGACCCTAGTCTTGAAGGATAGATAGGGTTTGTACAATGGGTTTATGAGGACAAGTTCTGCAGGCAGATGGAAGCCTGTGAGCAGCTCACCTATCCTTGCTGGGATGAGTGCCCTGGACCCGGTGACTAGGGGGACCCTGAGCTCAAATCCTGGCCCCAGCACTACCAGCAGGACATCCTAGGCAAATTATTTACCTCTCTATGCCTCTTCTAAATGGGAATGATAACATTTCTACTGTGTGAGTTGTTTTGGAAATTAAATCAATTACTATAGATAATGTACTTAGAATAGTGCCTGGGATAAAGTAATTAAACATTATTCGATACTGGAATTATCATCTTTAAAATATGTAAATTGTCCCACGGCATCATGTTGCCTCTAGAGTGAAACTGAAACTCCTGACAGTCCCCTGTGAGGCCCTCCCCCAATAGTCCTCACCTGCCTCACTGCCTCTTTGGCCCTCTCCCTGGCCCCTCCACCCCCACACTCTGGCCTCCCCAGCCCAGCTCTGTCCCATCATGTCCCCTCTTAGCCCCCTCAGCGCACCCATATTTGCACCTGACCTGCTGTCTGCCAGGAATGTCCCTCCTAGATCTTGGCCTGGCCTGCTGCTTCTCATTGTTCAAGTGTCATATTAAGGAACACGTCACAGAAAGGGCTCCTCTGACTCCACTGCCCCATCAGCTGCTGTCTGTCCCCACACCTGCTTTATAACCTTCATAGCGCTTGCCATCACCCAAAGTAACTTTCCTTTTTTTCTGTCTCTGCCAAAGCTCTGTGGGAGCAGGGATCTTTGTTCTGTCTGGCTTCCCCTCCTGTGGCCCCTGTACCGAGAACAGGGAGGGGCACGTAGCAGGCCCACAACACCACAGGCCTGTGAATGCCTCAGTGAAGGTCCATGCTGAGTGGCTCTCCCAGGCTCTCAGTGCATTTCTGAGTCATTCCCCTCCCTGTGGCTCTCTGACTTCTCTAAGAGGCAGCTGATGAAGGCAGATGCACTGAGGACCTGCCAGAACCACTGAAAACCACTGATGAGTAAGTGAGAAGAGGGACTGAGACCTGGACAGGGGCCCGGGGGCCTGGAGACAGCCCAGCTCCTCCTGCCTCCCACCTCCACTGCCTCTGTCCTTGGAGGCTGTCCTGCAGTTCCCGTTTGTCCCCCAGCAGGAACCCAGGGCTTCCTCCTGCCAGACACTTATTAGGGGCCCCAACATCTCTCCTGCCCTCAGGGCTCCCTGTTCTCATAGCAAAGGAAGGTGGGCACTTAAGGAATTGAAACAGGAGGATTATAATCCACCAGGAACTTTTGTTCTTTCGTATTTTAGCTGTGTTCTTTCAGATCTGGTGTGTTTTACTGACCAAAGATATGTATTACTTTCATCGATGTGAACTCAGTTTATATATTAGACTTTTTTTGGCCCAGGGATTTATGTTATTCTCTAATTTGTTGGATCGCTTTTCGGTGAGTGATTGAGCTATAAAGAATTTGAACCAAAAGTGTCAAAATGTCAGAAAAAAAAATGGACAGCTAAGTTACTCTTTATTCTATACCTGTGTTTTTGGTAACAATAAAATGATACCACAGAGCCCTAGACTAGGATGTGACCCTCCCCACATCCGTTTTGTTTTGTTTTGTTTTGCTTTGCAATGAGGATCCTCTAGAATTCAGGCCCCTATGCTCCACCATCCTGTGTACTTCCCAGACACCTTTTTTCCTATGTCTTTCTCATTGCTTCTAGGAAAATTAAAATGGTCTTCTGCCAAATTGATAGATTTTGAAAAGAAATTACTGACTATATGTAACTATCAGGCTGGTGTTTTATTATTCAATAAATTTCCATTCAAGGAAATATGAAGACAGGTTCAGAGAAAGTACGACATTCAACTGTTTTCAGAGGAGGCCTTATAGAAAACTGGGCTCAGGGATCTTCCAGAAGACTCTGAAATTCTGCGCAAAAGTACATGAATGTCCATGCAAAATGTTAATAGAATGTTTAGCTATGTGGCTAAAGAAAACAAGGGGGTGGGATGCAGGCCTGGTGAGCTGACACCCCCTACTTTAAAAGCCTACTATTTCCAAATCAATTAACCTGGGTAAAGTTTGTAGAAGTTTAGAAAATACTTTCAATACAAAGGGAAAACTGGGAAGCCCACAATATTTTGAAAATACTTTTTATTCTCCCTTCCAACTCACAGATTCTTTCTCTATGGGTTTTGGCAATTTGGGAAATTTGTGCTGAATTTTTAGCAAGGGGGATCTTTATCCTTAGTGCATTCTGGGTCTACTCTGGGTCACCAGAGCAAGCTTTTAAAGAAAATTTTTAAAAACATTTAATTAGCAAATAAAAATTGTATGGATTCAAGGTATACCATGTAATGATTCAATATATTATGTGACAATCACTACAATCAAATTAATTAGCACATCCATTATCACCCATGGTTACCCTTTTTTGAGTGGGGAGACGGGTGAGAACACAAAATCTGCTGTCTTCTTACATTTTAAGTAAACAATACAGTAGTATTTAGCAAGCCTTTTTTTTTTTTTTATTTTATCATTGGAACAAGCTTTGTCTTAAGCCAGCATGTCTTAAAGCATCTAGGAAAGCATGGACTCATGGAAGTGACCAGCACGTGCTCTGTTGTTTCAGGAAGCCAGAGGGCCATTTTTAAGCAGGCCATGAGACACTGGGAGAAGCACACCTGCGTGACCTTCATAGAAAGGACCGATGAGGAAAGCTTCATTGTGTTCAGTTACAGGACCTGTGGGTAAGTGAGAGCAAGGCCACCTCAGCAGAACCAGAAGCAACAAAACAGATGATTCGTGAGTCTTGAGTTTCTCTGTAAAACCATTTCCACTGAGCTGTTGTTGATACGAGTCCAGAGTTTGCTAGAAACTCCTGCCCTCAGTGAAATCTCAATCCAGTGGCAAAGCAGGTGGGGCCAGGGAGACCAGGGGGCCTGTCACTAGGAGGGCAATGAAAGGAACTGGTGTATGTCACAGGGAGAAAGACGTAAGGCAGTGGTTCTTACCCACTTGGGGTCAGAAACCCCCTTGAGAATCTGATACACGGTGGGCTTTTCTCCCTCAAGAATAGACATACACATCTACAAAATGCTGTGTGCAATTTGAGGGACACTGGCTTACAGACTTACTACAGAGAAGATAGCATGTAATAAAATGTCTGGCTTATGACTAAAGTATCTGTTATGCCAGTAAATGTGAGTGCAATGTGCTCTCCTACAGAAAGAAAAAGGTTCTCACATTGGGTCAAAAACTCAGTCCCAACTACATGTTTTCTACGTAAGATGGTTACTGAAAGAAATGACCTAGAAAAAATAAATGAACCTAGAGAGGTTTAAAGCTAAAAGGAAAGAAGCTATATAGGCAAATGCTAACAGAAAGAAAGCTGGAACCACAATTTTAGTTATATGCTAGGTTTTGTTATTTTGCCGTTTATGTTTTTACAGTTAGAAAGTGTTTTTATTAAAAAGGTGAGACAATTTATAATGAGAAAAGATATAAGCTACAGGGAGTATGTAACTGTCATAAATCTTCATGCACCAAATAGCATAGCATTAAGACTCATAAAACAAGCCCCAGGGAATAGAAGGGGAAGTTGGCAGAAACATCCAGCAGCGGGATACTTATTTCATTCCTGTCAGCCCAAGTAAATCAGTGTCAAGTTGACCAAAAATAAGTAGAGATTCATAGAGGATTTGAAAAATGTAATTAATAGAGTTGATTCTATAGGTATCAGATTCTGTAACCTGATAACACAATTTAAGTGCCTATTGAAGGATTATAAACCTTGACTATCTATTTTAAGTGTTAAGAACATCTTAATGGATTCTATTAATAAAAGGCAGAAATCGCACTAAAATGTTCCCCGATTGTGAAGCAATGAAACTGGACATAATGGCAAAAATGGAATAAACATTACCTGGTAATTTAAAAGTTTCCACCCCCTTTTTATAGCTCTTAGGTTATATAAAATCAAGATTAAAATCACAGAATATCTACATAATGAAAGCCCTACAGTTCAAAATGAAAGAGATGTAGCTAAACCTACGTCCAGAGAAAAACCCACAGCACCAGTTCATGTTGTTGAACATGAAATATTCAAGTCAAATAAGTTAATGAAAAGAAATAAAACCTACCACCATCACCACAACAAAGTAAACCTAATGAGAGCACAAGGAAACAGCCCAGGTGAAACATTATAGGGCTAATACATTCAAGAGTAAATTATTTGAATAAACAAACAAAAAACAATAGCTAAACCACTCAGGAGTTTAACTGAGACAGAAATATACAAAATTACAAATGGAAAAAGGAGAAATAGTTGCAGATTCAGCAGAATCATAAAAGAGTAGTTTGCAAAACTCTAGGGCAAGAAATGTGAAAATGTATAGGTAATATGAAAGATTTCAAGGTAGAAGGTACTGGCACAGACCAATAACTTTGAGAAAAATTGAAAATTGGAGGGAAAAAGGTATCTCCCCCTAAGCATCAAATCTAGAATTTCACAGGTGAATTCTTTTAAACCTTCAAGAAACAGATTATTCTGATATTTAAGCTTTTTAAAGCACAGAGAAAGAGGAACACTTTCAAATTACTTTTAAGGAATTACCATAGCGTTGTTACCCCCAAATGACAAAGATGGCACCAAAGGAAAAAAAGGAAATTATAGACTAATCTCACACATTGATAGCCATGTGAAATTCTAAATAAAGAATTTAACAGTACACTCTCGCCAGGGCGACAGAGGGAGATCCTGTGTAGAAGGAAGGAAAGAAGGAAGGATCCAACAGTAGAAGAAAAGAATTACCTGCCAACTAGGTTTATCTAAGGAATGACAGACTAGTTCAGCATTCAGAAATCTGTTACCATGACTCTTCAGTCAAAGGAGTGAGGCCATATTCAAATCTCAATAGATGTTAAAAGGCATCTGTACTATTCAATGTGCATTTTTTTGTTTAAAAAGAGTAATCAAGGTAGCACAGAAAGAAATGTCAAAAGTAGATTCTTGAATTACAAAAAATTAATATATGTATGTATAAATATACATATATATACGTATGTATAAATATACATATATATGTATGTATGTATGTATGTATGTATAGTTTCAAACCAAAAGCCCACATCACATTTTATCAGTGATATTCTTTTAAGTATTTCTATTAGGATTAGGGGAAAGTCAAAGATGTTTATAGTCACTACAATTATTTAGCATTGTTCTGGAAATACTAATGTTATAATTAGACAAGAGAAAGAAATAAACATGTTGAATGTTGGCAGGAACAAGGCAACATTTGCATTGTTGGAAGTTAATGTGATTGCATGCCTACAAAACCCAGCATAGCAATTAAAAAACTGTTAAAAACACACAGAGACTATATTAAGTGACTGATTACAAAATTTGTTAATAAAAAATTAATTGCTTCTCTTTACATGAAATAGTTTGATATGCTTTTATAATAGGGAAAATATTACAACTTTAACAGAAACATAATAGATACTATATCTAAAGAATAACTTAAGAAAAATGTGCCGGACCTATAGGAAGAAAATTCTAAAACTCCAAGGAACCTAAAAAAATAAAATAGAAATGCATACCATTTTCTGGTATGGGAATAGTCAACATAGTAAAGATGTTGGAACTCCCTACAATAATCTATAAATTCATGCCATTCTGATTTAAACACCAACATTTATTTATATATACAGTAGAACCTCCATAGTTGACCACCTCCCTACACTGACCACCTCCTTAAGTTGACCTAATTTTTATAGATTGGACATATACTACATGTACATTATCAGGACTGTAGGCCTAGTTCCTTATGTTGACCACCTCCGTGTGTTGACCAGATTGTTACAGTCCCCTGGGTGGTCAAGTTACAGAGAGGTTCTACTGTCTGTGTTTGTGTGTGTGTGTGTATGTGTGTATGCATGTTTATATGTATGGACTTATTTTTAGAACTTGAACCAATGATATTCGAGTTTATATGGAGGAAGAATCATGCAGAACTACAAAGAGACAGAGAGAAAGAGAAGAAAGCAGTAATGAATAGAGATGGGGTCATAGATACACACGTAAACATACAGAATATTAAAATGCAAAATGAATATAATTACAATAATTTAGAACTTAAGAAAAAATAGATATGTAGAGAGAAGGGCTCAAAATGAATATGCCTATATACAAATTTAGGTAGTATTTTAAATGAGTGAGAGAAAGATGGACTAGTCCACTGGGATATTTGAATACTGAGATAATCTATGAAAAAGCAAAGCTGGGTTTCTACCTCACTTTTTACACCAAAAAACTATCCAAAGATAAAAACATTAAAAAAAAAAGAAAAGGAAAAAAAAAAGAGTTTTAGAAAGAAGTAAGTGTAGAATTTATTTATAATCTTGAATCATGGGTGTTCTTTCTCAGCAGTAACTAAGGAAATGAAGAAATTTGACAAATTTACATTCAAAACTTAAAATTTAACCCAATTTAATTTAAAATGCAACACATTTTTATGATAAAAAGAAAACAAAAACAATACATAAAATAAAACCCAAGTCAAATGAAAAATAACAGTGAGAAAAATATTTGCAACACTTTTGACAATCAAAAGCCTAGTTTCTCTAATTTACAAATGATTCTTAAAAATCAACAATAAAATGATCAGCAACCCAAAAGAAAATTAGGGGAAGATCTGAGCACAGTTCATAGGAAAAAAAAATGCAAATATCTCATAAAATATGGGAAAAACTATCCAGCCTCACTGCAGTGAAATGCCATTTTTTAACTATCCAATTGACAAAAATAGTTTGATAAAATTGGTGTTGGCCAGAGTGTGGGGAAATAGGGCTTTGATATTATTAGTATGTAAATAAGTAGACAACATTTTGGGAATGCAATTTGATAGTGCCTATAAAATTTTTTAATGCCTCTGCCGTTTTATTCATTAATCCCACTGCTGTAAGTTGACCCTACCATGAATAAATAAGAGTCCAACTATTTGTTTTGCTTTTTGTTATTGTTGTTAATTTCTTTGTTTTTTGGTTTGTCTTCCTCTCTCCCCTGTGGGTTTGTTGAAATAGCAAAAACTGGCTCAGTGCCTGTAGCACAGTGGTTACAGCGCCAGCCACATACACCAGGGCTGGCGGGTTCAAACCCAGCCCGGGGCCTGCTAAACAATGACAACTGCAACAAAAAATAGCCTGATGTTGTGGCAGGTGCCTGTAGTCCCAGCTACTTGGGAGGCTGAAGCAAGAGAATCGCTTAAGCCCAAGAGTTTGAGGAGGCTGTGAGTGGTGATGCCAAAGCACTCTAT